>PVKS010018882.1:0-39352 GCA_004027875.1 Aplodontia rufa
AGTCCGGAGCAAATATCATGCCCTTGATCAAGAGAGCAGGAGCTGGTGGCCTCTCCGAGCAGAAGGTCCCTAAAACCCCCAGCTAGTTGGACATAAGGAAAGGTCCCCCTGCTACCTGCAGATGTTTAAATCCTGGGGGACTTGACCTTCTCCTCAACTACTTAAAACTGCCTTATTGGTAAGGGAAACAAGCTATGGGTGCAGTGGATGGTCAACTTTAGTTGTCCCATCAGGGCGCACACTAGGGATTTTCTCTCTACCGTTTAAGGCTTTTGCCCTTGCATGGAATGTTTTGTGACACCAGGTGGTATGAGACAAAAAGCTCTATCTGTGGTCTGGGCTTGAGTGAGTCATCTGGGACTTGACCAAGCCATTTGCTTTCGGGGCACAGTTGGGATGAAAGGAACTTTGGGGAGCTCATCCAGAAGGTGCACAATAAGGGCTTGGTCACGCCTGCACCCCCATTGACCTACCCCACCAGGCCCTTGGTGTTGGGATTTTCCAGGACACATGGGATTGTTTGGTGTGCTGGGAACAGTGGGAAGGAATTCCTGAAAGCAGCGCCTTTTACTGACCCAAAACCTTTCCTGAGCACAGTCCTCCCTTTAGTTATGGGCTGTGCTTCTACTCAAAAAGAAGTGGACACAAGTTATTCACAGTTGCTGTATTCTGAGCTCATGGCCTGCTTCTTTGCCGAGTTCACTCTTTTGATTTCGTGAGCTTAAGTTACACGTTTTTGGTTTTTTTCTGATTAAAGGCTTTTAATTTTTTTCTGACTGAGTTTTTGTGTTTCTCTGAAAAGAAACTCATTAGTCAAGTTTTGCTGGCCTTAGTCTTTAAGATGTAAGTTTTCTTTTTATCTGCCTTTAATTTTGGAATTACAAATTTAAGACTTACAGATATGCTTTCTATATCAGAACAGAATTCTGCTTTTAAAACCAGCAAATGAAAATTCTAAACTTTATAGCTTTGTGTGCACCCATATGTTTATATATCATCTCTTTGGTGTGGTCCTAAATAGACTTATAGATATGTAGCACATAACTGAAAATCTGTTCAGTTAGCCCAAATGTCTTCTGATTCACAGAATTTTAGTTAATCTGTGATGATTTGAACTTGGTAATAAGGTTGTTTTTAAATTTTACTAAATCATATTTCTGGTCTGCTAACCAGTTTGGATAGTTATCTCTAGATATTTAAAATATAATGTTCACTGTTTCCTATATACAGCAACATTTGAGGATTTTTTGGCAAAGAAATAACTTAAAATGTCAACTATGCTTGATTTCCACGAGTAATCTAAAAATAGCTGATAAACTGAGTAAACAAATATCTAGGACAGGAATTTAGAGAAGCCTGATTTTAAAAATTCTTTGTTTTACTGTAAAAGTTCATTAATAAAAGCTTTCCCAAATAGAGTTGATGGTTACCAAAAAATGTTTATGGCCTATGCCAACTATCTATGATAAACACTGGAAAAGCTTACCTACTTCTTCTTTTTTTTTTTTTTTTTAAGAGAGAGAGAGAATCAATTTTATTCACTTTTTCATCTGGCCTTTGTTTCTCTGATGCTTAGTTGTGTATGTGGTGCTGGGGTTTGAACCCAACTTTTCGCTCACGCCAGGCCAGCGCTGTAACCGCTGAGCTACTGCTCCAGTCCCTCTTTGTAATAGTTAAGCTATTACTATTTTTTCCCATCTTTTCTTTGGTTAGTTTGGATAATAAAAATATAGTACTGAAAATTATTTTGTTTTTACAAGGAAACCTTAATTCAGAGCTAGAAATCTTAGGCTTTTTATGCCTCAAAGATTGTTGTGTTTTCTTTTGATAACTTTGCAATGCTTATATCTACGTAAGACGTTCATGGTTTGCCTCAAATATTCAATTCAATAGATTTGGAAATTCACAAGTGAGTTGATGAATTAAAATGTCTAGATTGAGTTCTGAAAGATTTATAATCAAGTACTAATTAAAGTATATTGTAAGAATCTTTAAACTTAAGGAATTTAATTTTATTTGATATTTCTTTCCAGTTTTTCTTCCAGGCCTGAGATAAGTCAAAGGACAACAACAAAAAAAAGTTAAAATACTAATGAACTATGTATGGTTTCTGTTTCTTATTTTTGGAGTGACATCATTTTTTAATAAGCAAAAATTTTGATGTTTTTGTGGCGGTGGTTGTTAAATGATCATAAATCCTAACAGCATTTCAAAAGTCGACAACCGGACACCTTTGTTCTGTCACCTAAATGTTATATACATTTCCAGAATTTTGATTGCTAGTCTTTATAGTGAATGTGAGAAATTTAATGTGTGATGTGTTTAGACATTAGCTTTTAGAGCTAGTTTGCCTCTTTTAAAATTCATGTTCACAATTTCTTTGTTAAAAAAGGTTTGTGTTGACTTTCAGGCCCTAAATTTGTGATTGTTAAAAATAAAATTGATGTTAGCTAGGGCTGGAACGGTGGCTCAGTGGTTAGGGCACTTGCCTGGCATTGCACAAGGATGCCATTTCGAGCCCCAGCACCACGTACACAACAAAATGTCGGAGCAATGAGACTCATGTGACAGACTTAATACAATTGATTCTCTTTTTCTTTCTAGAAAAATAAAATAATGCTAGTCTTCTGTAAAAACAGTTTAAAAGCCCGTTTTCAATGCTCTATAAACTACATCAGTTCCTTTGCTAAACTAGAGTTAAAAATGAGTTTTATATGATATTGCCTATAGAACAACTCAAGAAATTTCCATTTTTGGTTTTATATTTTTTGCCCAAAGTGCCTGGGTTTTGTTGTTCTAATCAGCAAGGTGCTCACTGCCTTCTTAAAATGTTTTAATGGATTTTGTGCTTTCTGAGGTTAAAAGTTCAGTAAGGCCTAAATTTTAAATGTACTAAAAGTAACCTTTAAAATGGCATTCATCTGTGGCTTCCACCCTGGCCAACCTATGTGAATATACATTTGTTCTTGATTATTTGATAATGATGCCCCCTAAATTGTAAGTCCATATTCAACTAATAAAAAAAAAAGGAAGAAAGGGCATTCATTTGTAAGTAGGATCCAACAGTTTGACAATGTCTAAACTGTCTTAGTGATGTTTACCACCGGTGTAATGAACAAAGATTTTGTGTTTTACTGATAGAATTTCTTATGTTCTCTGCTGATTTTGAGATGTTATTAATTGCTTCAAAGAAAATTAAGTCTTATAAGAGTTTAAGGTTTATTCAACTCCTCATTTGTTCTAAAGTCTCTTTGCACTAGATATGCACTCTAGTTGAGTGAATTACTATTTTTACAGAAATTTCATGCTTTGTTAATACAAATTCTCTAAAGCTCTAAAAACCTGACACAGCAAATTGTTTTGCTGAGTTCTCTAAGTAATAATAACACCTTAGATATAGTTTGTAGTCATTTTTACATAATGTGAGCCCTGTCTGCGTAGTTAATAAGGGACAGTCCTGCTTTATTCTTCCTCTAGCTCAAGATAAATTCAAATATTTTCATATAGGATATGTGTTAGACTGGCTATTTTAAAAAGGTGTTTCCTCGGTTGAACTGTTTACATTGTGACTTAGTTTACAAAGTGCATTTTAGTATATATGTAGGTTGTAAATTGATAAAATCACAGTAAACTCTTACAACATGGGTTTAAGATTTTTTGCACTAAAACTAAACCTAAATTCTAAAGATGTTATGGAATGAGGGTTGAACTTTCTACCCTTGATTTACATAAGAAGGACTGGCTAATAGTCATTCTTTAATGCTGATCTGATAAGACTCTGCTGTACAGACAAGTTGCTTTGCTGTGATTAGATAAAGATCATAGAACTAAAAAGATTGTGTTTATTAGTTCAAATCTATTATACAGACTGAATTGCTTTGTTTCTATTAATGTTTTATATTTTTCTGTCCTGAGAGCTAATCTTTCCAAAAACCTTGAGCTGCTTTAAATTGGCTAAAAAGTGGGTTTTCTGACACGGGGTCAAACTGTCACTTTCCCTCCAAGATGGGATGACACAATACCAGCAGCAGCAGCAGCAACAACCACAAAACAGTGGGTCCAACTCCGCAACCTGAAGCCAAGTTGATTGACAAATGATCTGGTCTAAAGAGGAAAGTGGTCAGGGATGGGGGTAAGGGAATCTGTGCAGTCATTTGCCAAAAGAAGAGAGTTCTTGGGCTGGAGCGCTGGCTCAGCGGTAGAGTGCTTGCCTGGTACGCACAAGGATCCGGGTTCGAAACCCAGACCCACATACACTAAGTGTAAAGTGTCAGAGAAGCAAAGGCCAGGTGAAAACAATATAAAATTGATTCTCTCCCTCTCTCCCTCCCTCCCTCCACCCCACACTTAAAAAAAAAAAAAAAGAGTTCTTATGCAAGCCAATGCCAAAGCCCTTCCCCTAAACAGAGCTATTCTACATTTCAGAATTTGCTTCGTTCAGGAATAAGCATCTAACCTCTGATGGTGGAGTTCACACTAATCCAGCAATGGACTGGGGCCAGGAGCCGTGGAGCCCTGACCCCCTCAAGACTGGGGGGATTTGCATCAGATTGAAGTGGGGAGGGGGCTCTGAAATTGGGCGCAATTTCCTCATGCTAAGATCAGAACTGAAGGGCTCCCCCCGCCCAAACACAACAGAGCCAAGGAAGCTGAGAAAGGAGACGGCCCCTCCCCAGGCCTGCAGCAAAAGCTAACTAAATCTGTGTATGTTTCCTGCCTTTTTACCGCCCTTGGAGGAAGGGGAGCTTCTCCTTTAAAAATTAGCTCATCCTTAGCTTCTTCTAGCTTCCTTCAAAGCTGGTTTGGGGGGAAAAAACTATTTTCTGCTATTTCTGGAGCGCTGAGTGCTGTAGCCTAGCCCATGTCTCTCAGCAGGCATCAGAGCCAACTGGGACAAGTTCTCCAAGTCACTTTCCACAGGATGAGCTTTCAAATCACCCCATCTTACAAAATTTACCTATCTTAGTTCCCCATTGAGAATGCTCAGAAGATCAGGAGGCAGACACCAGGAGGGCAGCATCCTAGGTGACAGAGACGGAGAGGATGGTTTTGCCACCTCCTGATGAGTCCCAGGCCCCACACTGCCACTCCAGCAGCGGTGCCGTCAGAATTGTGCTCCATCTGTTCACCTTCTCCAACGGACACCACGGTTTTCCCTGGAACTCGTGCGATCTTTGTGAAATTTCCTTAAGCAGTTATTTTACCCTCAAGAAATTTGCATTCGGTGTCTGACAGGTGGCAGACGCAGTGAGCTCAGGCCAGGGAAATGCCCTCCCCACCAGTATCTGCCCGTGCCATGACTGGTAGGTAAAGAACCCTGCAGCGTCCTGTCAAATGCGTGTCTTGAACATGTGCACTGCTTCAGGCAGGGACCCCTTCTCTAGCTCGGCTGCTTTGTTTTCTTCTTTCTGCCCCCCCTGAGCATTCATCCTTCATCTTTTCTTCCCCTGCACCCGTTGACCTGGGCTCTTCATGCCAAGGTGATATTCTGAAGAACTGGTGAAACATACATGAATTTTATAAAATTTACCATCTTACCCATCTTTAAGTGCAAATGCCACTTTCAGCGGCATTAAGTACATTCATATTGTGCAACCACTGCTGCCATCTATCCAGAGCCTTTTCATCTTTGCTAATTGAAGCTCCATATTCACTCCTTTTCCTCACATCCCCCAATCCCTGGCAAACATCATTCTACTTTCTGTGAATTGGACTGCTACATATGAGTGAAATTATATGGTAATTTTTATTATATGTATCTTTGTGACTGGCTTACATCACTTGGTATAATGCTATATAAGTCAGTTTTCATTACTATAACAAAATACCTGAGGTGGACTAACTTTATAAAGAAAAGAGATTTATTAAACTCACAACTCTAAGGGTTCAAAGTCCAAGATTGGGAAGTACCATTGTTTCCAACCTCTGGTGAAGGTCAAAAAGAACAGATGGTGTCACAATAGTAGTAGCAAATGTGGGAGAAAGAAATCCCATCTCCAAACAGGAAGCAGTTCAGGGGAGGGAATTCTTAATCATCTTTGAGGATCGCTCCCCTAGCAATTTAAGGACTTTCCACTAGATCCACCTCTTAAAAGTCCTACCACCTCTCAGATCACTATAGTAGAGAAAAGCTCCCAATACATGAACCCTTGGGGCACACACCCAGAACACATCTAAACTCTATCAAGTGCCCACAAGATTGATTGATGTGTTAATGTGTGTCAAAATTTCCTTTCTTTCTTCGGAGTTCCTTTTAAAGACTGAGTAGTATTCCACCATATGTATACACCACATTTTGTTTACTCGTTTGTCCATCAGTGGATGCTCAGGTTGCTTTCCTCTTTTTGTTTATTGTGAATAATGTTGCTATGGGAACATAAGTGTACCAGGATCTTTTTGAAATCTCATTTTTTATTTTTTTGGGAATATTTCCAGAAGTGGGATTACTGGATCACATGGTAATTCTACTTTTGAATTTGTTGAGGGAGCACCATTCTGTTTTCTTAGCCTGTTACACAAAAAAATATGGAAGTTTTACAAATTTGCATGACATCCGTGAGCAGAGACCAGGTTAATCTCTTCTTTCTTTTTCGAATTTTAGCCTATGTGCCACTAAAGTGAGCACTCAGGATGATTTTTAGTCAACATCTAATGAGGCTTCAGACACCATTTTCACTTTTGTTAAGGTGTAATTGGCAGATAAAATTCGATATACTTGAAGTGTGCACCTTGATGTTTTGATATATGTATGCATTGTGAAGAGATCATCACAATAAAGCTAACTAACTTATCTACCATCTCACCTGCTTATTTAGTTTTCTTTTTTTAACCAATGAGACAGTTTGCTGTCCTCTTGGCATATTTCAGTATATCTTATTGTTAAATGTGGTCACCGTGTTGCACAGTAGATCTCCACAACATTTTTTCACCTTGCATAGCTGAAACCTTGTTGATCAATGTCCCCCATTTATCCTTTCCTCCAGCCCCTTGAAACCACCATTCTGCTTTGTGCTTTTATGAGTTTGGCTATTTTAAATTCTACATATAAGAGATCACTCAGTATTTGTCTTTCTGTGCCTGGCTTATTTCACTTAACTTAATGTCTTCTAAATTTGCTTATCCATGCTCTAGATAGCAGGGTTTCCTTCGTTATTTGTATGTGTGTATCTCATTTCCTTTATCCATCCATTCATGGATGGGCATTTAGATTATCTTCATGTCTTATCTACTGTGCATAAAGCTGCATCGAATGCGGGAACGCAGATTCTCTTTGTGATATACATGCCCAGAAGTGGGGCAGCTCAATCATTTTTCAATCTACTTTTATTTTTTGAGGCACCACCATACTGTTTTCCATAGTGGTTGCTCCCACCAACAGCGAGCAAAGGATTCCATTTTCTCTAGATTCTCCCCAATGCTTTTGTCTTTTTTTTTTTTTTGAGAGAGAGACAGAAAGAGAGAATCAATTTTATTTAGTTTTTCGTATGACTTTCAGTGTTCCAACACTTAGTTGTGTACATGGGTGCTGGGGTTTGAACTCGTGTACTTGTGCATGCCAGGCAAGTGCCATAAACACTGAGCCACTCTGCTCCAGCCCTGCTTTTGTCTTTTTGATAACAGCTCTTCTAACAGGTGTGAGGTGATATCTTGTGATTTTGATTTTGCTTTCCGTGATGGCTAGTGATATAGAGCAGCTTCATATACCTGTCCAGCATTTTTGTGTCCTTTTTAGAGAAGTGTTTAGAGAGGACTTTATTTAGGTCTTTTGTTTTCTTCATATCAAGTTGCATGAGTTCCTTATACATTTTGGATGCTAATCCTTTATCAGATACATGGCTTGCAGATGTTCTCTCCCATTCCATAGGTTCTACCTTGACATCTTTGATTGTTTCCTTTCCTGTGCAGAAGGTTCTTAGTTTTTTGCTATCTCACTTGTCTATTTTTGCTTTTGATGCTGGACTTTGGGGGTCAAGCCCCCAAATCATTGCCCAAATCAATACCAAGAAAATTTCCCCTATATTGTCTTCTAATAGCTTTGCAGTTTGAGGTCTTATACTGAAGTCCTTAATCCATTTTAATATGATGTGAGATAAAGATCCAGTTTTCCAAGCACCACTTACTTAAGAAACTGTTCTTTCCCTATTGTGTGTTGTTTGTACTCTGTGATGCATGAGTTTATTTCTGGGCTCTGTATTCTCATTCACTAATTTGTGTGTGTAATTCTTTGGACCTGGAATGTCCCCCAGAGGCTCATGTGATGAAGCTTTGATCCCCTTTGCAACAATGTTCAGAGGTGGAGCTTTTGAGAAGTGATTGGGTCATGAGGATTCTGACCTCATCAATGGACTAATCTATCAATTGAATAGATATTGGGAGGTGGTGAAAATCATAGGAGGTTTTATTAAATGTATGGACATTTAATAATATTAATTCTTCAATCCATGAACATGGGATATCTTTTCATTTAACTGCATCTTTTTTAATTCCCTTCATTATTATCTTAAAATTTTCATGTACTCATCTTTCACCTCTTTTGTTTTTAAGAGAGAAGGACAGTAAGAGAGAAAGAGAGAATCAATTTTATTTAATTTTTCATGTGGCCTTTGTTGCTCCAACACTTCATTGTGTACATGGTTCTGGGGTTTGAACCTGTGTCCTCCCACATGCCAGGTGCTCCAGCCCAGTCTTTCACCTCTTTGGTTATGTTTATTCTTAAGAATTTTATTCTTTTTCATGCTATTATAAATAGGAATTTTAAAATTGTTTTTAAAAGATAATTCGTTGTCAGCATATAGGAAAACCACTAATTTTCATGTTGATTTTGTAGCCTGTGACTGTTGAATTTATTAGATTTATTAGTTGTAACAGGTTTTGTTGTTGTTTCTTTAGGGTTTTCTATGTATAAAATCATGACATTTGAACAGAGATAACTTTACCTCTTCATTTCTGATTTGATATCTTTTATTTATTTCTCCCCCCACACTAACTGTTCTGGTTAGGACCTCCAGTACTTGTTGGACCCTGTGAGTTGACATCCTTGCCTTTTACCAGATATTAGAGTTTTTCTCCCACTTAGTATGATGTTATCCATGAGCCTGTAATATATGGCTTTTATCATGTTGAGGTACGTTTGTTTCCTTCTATGCTTATTTTGTTGAGTTTCTTTTTTAAATCATGAATGCTTTTATGCATCTATTGAGATAATCACATGATTTTGTTCTTTATTCTGTTAATGTGGTGTTTCATATTTATAAATTTTGTGTGTTCACACATCCTTGCATCCCTGGAATAAGTCCCTCTTGATGGTGATCTATAATCCTTCTAATGTTCTGTTGAATTTGAATTGCTCATATTTTGCTGAGGTTTTGCATCTCTGAGAAGACATTGCATTTATAAAACAAGAATAAGATACTGTAAACACCTTGTAGAAATAAAAATAATAGCAAAATTTAAATGGATGGAAGAAAAAATCAAGGCAACATGACAGAAAGCAGAAGGAAAAGATAAAGCTTTGAAAAATAGGAGAATAATGTGAAAAGACATAGAGAATAAGTTGTAGAAATCCCACATCTGACTAATGATATTCCATAGAAAAGAGAAGATAATAAAGTCAGAGAGAAGAAAGAAAATAGGAAGTAGAGGGAAGGACACACAAGAAAGAATATAAGAATTTTTTTTGTAAAATAAAGGACACCGGGCTTCTGACTGAAAAGGTTCACAAAGGGCATGACACTATGAGAGAAAAAAAGACCCACATCAGAGATGTTTTAGCATCCGGGGTTAGGGATTTACTACGAGCTTCCAAAGAGCAAACTAATGCAAGAGAGTTTATATACAAAAGTAACAGTATCTGAACACTGCCATTCTCAGGGGCAACGTGGGACCAGAAAGCAACTGAACATAGTATCAAAAATCTTATAGAATATGGTTTTTTTTTTTAAAGAGAGAGGGACAGTGAGAGAGACAGAGAAAGAGAGAAACAACTTTATAGTTTTTCACAATGGCCTTCATTGTTCCAACACTTAGTTGTGTACGTGGTGCTGGGGTTTGAACCCGGGTCCTCGTGCTTGCCAGGCAAGCGCCGAAACCCCTGAGCCACCGCTCCAGCCCTAGAATATGGTTTTCAACTGGAAATTTTATACCCTGCTAGACTGTCAGTCAGGTATGAGGGCAGAATTAAGTTATCTTTATATATCCATAGACAATTTGCCTGCCTTTTACAATTTCATAGAAAGCATTGAGAAAATGTTCCAATAAAGCTGAGTGATCCAAAAAATAAAAAAAGGAAGTCACAGGATCCAGGATGTAAGGAACAGCAGTGAAGAGAAGGCCCAGATTAACAGGTCAGAAGGCCACCAACCCACAGCAAAGGAGGAAATTGGGTATAAGTATGTTGAAAGAATTAAGGCTATGCATACGAGAAATGTTGCAAATAAAAATAATTTTTGCAAATCACCAGATGGTGACATTGCAGCCTTTGAAGGTAAATGGATGGTGACGGAAGAAATGCTGAGTGAAGTTAGCCTAACCCAGAGAGTCAAGGGTCGAATGTCTTCACCCATTTGTGGAGGCTGGAGCTAGACCCAGGCCTGAGTGAAAGGTGACCAACCTCACGAGTTAGACCCAGCAAGGGCGGAGGAACTCATAACCTAGGGCAATCATAGAGATGTACCGGGAAGGGGGGAGGGGTCAAGGAGGGGAGAGGGAGGGAGAATAGGGGGAATACAGGGTAAATCTGATTTAAAAATATATACATATCATATTGTTACTTTGGATGCATTTTCAATTGTACAAGAACTAAATTTCTTAATAAAAAAAAAAAGAAAAGAAAAAGAAAATCACCAGATAGGATTTTGTACATGAAAGGAAATGCAGCCACACGCTACTTAACTCTGTAATGCAATCATGCACAATTGACGGCATCACAACTCGGTAAACCCTTAGATTGGTGCAAACCTTTTTTTTTTTCTTGAACCAATAGCTATAGCTTGGAGCACGGGGTTGAGTCAGCCGATGTTTATTTTACAATGTAAACTATTTAAGTTAAAATAGTGATG
Organism: Aplodontia rufa; assembly: GCA_004027875.1. Classification (NCBI taxonomy): domain Eukaryota; kingdom Metazoa; phylum Chordata; class Mammalia; order Rodentia; family Aplodontiidae; genus Aplodontia; species Aplodontia rufa. The sequence continues at coordinate 11,058 of PVKS010018882.1, forward strand.
CAACTCTATGGAGCAATGCAGATGCGGGGAACGAAAGAGCCAAACCTACATCTACCATAATTCAAAATCAACACAGAATGTCCCGTGTACGGGTCAGTAAGTGGCAGTTTAAACATATAGTTTAGAAATATGGAGGTAGCTGGTAATGTGAGAGTTATAGAATTATCAGCTGTGACCCCTGGGGGCCAGACTGCAGGTGGGGTGGGATAAGATTGGTGTTATGGTTTTTCAGAAGTTTTTCGTATGATTTAATTTTAAAATGATGTTCATGCATTACTTTGATTAAAAATTAACAAGCAAACCCACGTTTTCGTGAGAAAACATGAAATCAGATGAAATGAAAAGCAGGGCTTGGTGTGCCTGGTGACAAAGACATATAAGAATGCACGACTCCCCAGTGGTGCCCACCCTGCCCTAAGCCTCTGCTTCAGTTAAATCCACAGGCCGTGAATGTGGGCGTTCGTCAGTGGGCTTCATGTGGAAGCAGAGATGAAGACACATCAGGGCAAAGAGTCTGAAACAGTTTCAAAAGGGAGAACTCCAACTTTTCCCAGAAACTCCATTTCTCTGTGAGCAGAACACAACGCAACCATAGAAAGAGGAGTCGCAGAGGGTGCGGCCGTCGGGTGCCCTCAAGTGTGCTCTGCCCCAGCTCCACTTTCCCTCCTGGGTGAGACTGCACCGCATTGTCCTGGCACCTGTCACAGACACATCACGCCGCTGTTCCTCTTCGCCCCCGAGGTGGCCCTGCCTCCAGCAGCTCTTCCCTCTTTGCATCACTGTCCTGATCCAGCGCTGCGTTCTCCCAGGCACCCCCAGGCCCAGCTTTCCATTTCTGGGGCACAGGGGCACAAATGTAAGATGGGCCCCCTAGAGAGACAGGTGTGAAAGCACAGATCACAAAAAGGGCCTGCGGCTCAGCAGCAGCTTCTTCGCGGCAGCTGGGTGTGGAAGTAACTTCTAGATGAGGAAGGCAGAGCCCATACTGATGAGTAGAGAGGCAGGACAAGGTAGGTGGTGTTTCGGTGACTTCCTGCTTCACCAGGGGAGAGTGGGGCTTGACTCACGGGCACGCCACATCCTCATTGCAGACATTTTCAATTCTAGTTCCTTCTTTTCTGAAGCGGGATTGGTGGGGCAGTGAGGAATTAAAGTGCTTTTCATCATGGTATTAACAGTGTGTTTTCACGTTGGGCTTCATGGGAAGCAGAGATTGGGGACTTGCTGGACCCCAGAGAATACTGGGATGGGGATGAGGATGATTTTTTTTAAGAGAGAGGAACAGTGAGAGAGAGAGAGAGAGAGAGAGAGAATCAATTTTATTTAGTTTTTCATGTCGCTTCCATTGCTTTGACACTTTGTTGTGTATGTGGTGCTGGAGTTGAACATGCGTCCTTGCACATGCTAGGCAAGTGCTGGAACCATTGGGCCAACACTCCACCCCAGGGATGAGGATCTTAACCCATGGAAGATAGAAATAATGCAATTTTAAAAAAAAAAATTTTTATTAAGGAGTTGAATTATTATACAACCATAAATGCATATAAAGTAGCAATATGGCATGCATTTGTTCTTAAACCAGAATTACCTCCACATCACCCATACCCAAGTCTCTTGATTCTTCTATATTTAGCCCCTACAATGGACACAAATTTTAAATTGTGAATTTTCCAGAAGAGGCAGCTGGTCCCAGTAGCTTGGCTTCAGACTGAAGCTCAAACAGAGAGCTGGCCCTCCACACTGGAATTGCCTTCTGCACCCCACAAACCTTGGGTAAAGTTCTATTGCTGTCTGCTGTTAGTTGTGCTCTGAGGGAAATTAGGTTGGAACTTTTAAGAAAGTAGAAATGATTCAGAGAAATGTGACATAGGAACAAAGGAACAAGTTGACCAGAAGCCAGGCAGTGGCTTGACATCCCCGTTATAACCAGCATTACTCTGTGGGACAGAGATATATTCTTGGGAGCTTTCTGAGGTCACTGATATTCTTCCAGTCAAGATGTCTGGGGACTTGTCTGATCACTGCTTAGATTTAAAGGAAGGGGTTGATTTGGGTTGCTGTAGAACCAGGGGATATGATGGACTTTTTGCAAATAAATCTCTGGTACTAATTTCTCCATCAAAACCCATGAAAGAGAAATAGTCAATGAAGGATTATCAGCAAACACTACCAAAATGAGAACAGATGCACAGCAGACTGAGTAACCTAACCTAGTGTGGCCACTGGACACGTTCACCCAGACAGCTCACCTGGACAGCTCCCACAAGCTCCTGCCTCATTCCAACTATTTGCTGTCTGAGCTTTGATTCCTCCTTCATTTCACACTTACTCACCTCCACCCTAACTTATTACACCAACAATGCTCATAAATTTTTGAAAACATTTTCAGATCCCCTTTTAAGAGGGCAGGGAAAAGCCCAACATCAGGAAACACAGAAAAATTTTGAATAGTAATCCTTCCTTAGTGCAGAATAAATTCCACTTCTTGAGGAATGTCAGACTCCTTGCATGCACCGTACATTGAATTCCTAGGTTGGAATTTTGCATTTTAGTTCATGACACATCCCTACCGATTACATCAGATAAAATATTTACTTCCTGATGAAAGTTAAATGCCCCAGAAATAACCAAACTCACACAAAAATTTGAATCAAATTATCATCAGGAAATAAAAAAATTCCCAATTAAGGATTATGCCAGTTAGAATTATTTTTTTGGAGCCCAAAATTTGTTTCCACTCTCCCTGACTGTATCTCCAGTTGTCACCCTTCATTTGCTAACAACAGGATGCTGGCTGTTACGGTTTAGATGAAAGGTGTACCCCAAAAGCTCAATGTAAGACAATGCAGGTAGACTCAGAGGTGAAATGATTGTGTTATGAGAGCCTTAACCCAACCAGTGAGTTAATTTCCTCATAGGGATTACCTGGCAACTGAAGGCAGGAGGGCATGGCTGGAGGAGGTGGGTCATTGAGGGTGTGCCTTTTCGGTATATATTTTGTATCTGGCTTGGAGTCTCTCTGCTCCCCGGAGCCACACCTTCCACCTTGATCTTCTGCCTCACCTTGAGCTGCGACAAATGGACCTGGCCTTCTACGCCCTGTGACCTCTGAAACTGTGAGCCCCTAAATAAAGTTTTCCTCCTTAACTGTTCTTGTCAAGTCTTTTAGTCATAGTGAGAAAGCAGACTAAAACACTGGCCCTAAAGTGGGCAAAGTTTTCAGGGAAGTGGCTGAAGCCACCTGGAACTCCTACAGTAGGAAGTCACTTGCTGGTGACTTCTGAGCAGCTGTCCGGGAAGCAGTGCTTCTTTGGGGTCCAGAGAAGCCGTTGGAGTATGGTGTTTCCTCTTTGCCTCTATTGCTGAGATTAGAGTGACTTCCTGGGCCACCAGCTCTCAAGCAGCTGTCCTTTGGAATTTGGCCTTCTCTTTTTTTCTCTCTGGCCCTCTAGTCCACAAACTCTCTCCTCTTCCCTGGGGCCAAAAAATGTACAAGTCCCTTACCAGGCATTCCATGGAAGAGGATAAAGTTGAGATCAGACCCTAATTTGACTGCTCACCCTCTGAGTGACCGTGTGTGAATGTTTCCAACTCGGCTCTGAACTATGGGGGTGACACAGCCCTAGCTCGTGGGATTGCTGTGTCGATTAATGAGATGATGTGTGTGGCACCTGACACAGAGCCTGGCATAAGGAAAGCATCTGATCATATCACTGCTTCAAAGTAAGGAAAAGGGAGGCATTTGTTTGAGTCTACAATATAAAATACCTTCATATCAAATTCAATTACAAAAATAGCAAGAGGTACACCAGAGGTCTTGACAGTTCTTATTTTTGGCTTGTTCTAGAGCAGAAACAGAACAAACAAGAAGGACTTGTTAAAGAACATATTAACTCCTAGCTAATCAATAAAGAACAAAGCTATTCTTCAAAGCAGGCCTGAAGGGCAAAGTAGACACCTGTGTAGGAGACGAGAGGGGTCAGCTCGGACGGCGAGGTCAGCTGGGTTCGCACTACTCCGCTCCTTCGCCTGCCCCTGCTGCCTCTCCCCTGACTAGGGCAGACATCATTAATCAATCACAGCATCTCATCTTGTTGAGCCTGGATTCTGCCTTATCACAGTTTTATTTCCTATCAACCCCTATACTCACATGTTTTCGAGGAAATCCCAGATATTGTGTTATTACATACCTGCAGAGTACATTTCTTAAAAATATAGATGTTTTCTTATAACAACAATGACATTATCACACCCTAACATAATTAACGATAAATCCCTTGTAGTGTCTAATACCTAGTTCATGATCAGATTCCCTTGGCTGTCTCAAAATATTTAAGGTTATGTTCAACACAGCTGTTGAGGTAAGAGTTTTAAGCAGAAGGGATGCATTGCACTGTATGAGTCAGGAAGGTTTCAGATGCATGGGTTGCATCCATGGAGATAGGGAAGGGAGAGGGAGGGAGGAAGGAAGGTAGGGGCATCTCCCACCCCAGGTGACCCTGTGTCTTCCTGGGCTGCATCCTAGGGGAAGTGGGCATCCATTGTCTACCTTCCTTTCAGTTTTCTGAATCTTTTCTTCCTCCAGGAAGCAAGGGAACCCTCCAGCAAAAAGGACTCTGGGACCCTGTTTTCCAGGGATGATCCCAGGGGAGAGAGCCCCCTGCACTGCAGAGAGTGGGTGGGTTACACAAGTACAGGTGTCATGGAGCCTGCAGCTCCCAGGAAGATGCTCATCCTACCCAGAAGGACAGACCAATAGGAGTTAGACCTCCCCTGTGCAGGCTGTCCCAGGTCATCTGGCCTCACTGCACCCCTGGAATCAATTGCCAACGGGTCAGCAGGGGCTAGCATGGATTTTCCATTTCCTGTGCATGTCCCTGAAGTGACTGAGGGCTCAATTTCAGGATGCCTGGGCCTGCACAAAGGCGGTGATGATGGCTATTGTCTGCAAAATGGCCCATTGTGGAGATGGGGTGGGGAGCCGCAAATTAAGGGAAGAGTCTTTGATCAATGACTGTTGATTCCTTCCTAGGGGAGCTGAGACTGTACTCCTGCAGACAAAGGTGTGATTTAGTGCAGGGCACGCTGAAGTCCAGAGAGAAGATGTCCTGGGGAAAGCAGCAGAGGATTTCCATGGAGACCCCTCCATCCTCTGGGCTCTGGCTCTCCAGCTACTTGGTCTGACCAAGAGGTCAGAGGCTCAGGAGGTAGGGCAGGAACAGGGGTAGAGCAGCCTAGCATCTGGTTGCGAGGGTTACTAGGAAGCTTTAGAATGGAAAAAGAGACTTGAAAGCTTGTATTTTGACCTTACAGTCTTTATGAAATTCCTTTAGCCCTGCTAGAAAGCAGAATTTTTGACTTTCCTGTTTCTGTCTCCCTTTTATTTCTGTCTCTCCCTCCTTTCCTTTCTTTGATTTCCTTATGCATTCATTAGACTCATTTATCCAATGACTGATCAGGCAGTGTGTCCAGGGTGTAGGATAAAACTACAAAAGAACAACACGGTCCCTGCCCTCGTGGGACTTACGGACCCTCGGTGGGACAGACGCTAAACCATGAACACATAGACTACAAAAAATCATGCTAAATTTTATGAAGAAAACAAAAGTACTGAGCCAGGAAGACAGATTGTCTCTTTCTTGCTTCCTCCCCTGTATTTTCTGCTAGTCTGGGCTGCCGGTTGAGCGCTGTCCAGCTCCCTGCTCTGATCTCTCTCCCCTCACGGTTGCCGCAACCGGAGTCCCCTCCTTATTCAGGGGCTCTGCCAAGACCTCCAGTGGATGCCTGAGACGTCACACAGTGGCGAACCTGATGTGTACGATGCTTTTTCCTTTATATACGCACCTATAATAAAGTTCAATTTATACATTAGGCACAGTAAGAGATTAACAATAATAACAAAAAAACAATTGTAAAGATGTACAATAAAAGTTATGCGTTTGTGGCCTCTGCCTCAGGATACCTCATTGCCCTGCACTCATCTTGCTTCTGGTGACGATGTGAGACCTCACAGTGTCTGCTTGATGGGAGGTAGCGCACTGTGATACCAACCTGGCATCTGGTGATCTGATAACTGAGATGGCTACTGATAAACAGGCAGGAAGTGTATGTGGGGTGGACAAAGGGACAACTCGTGTTCCAGGTGGGATGGAGCAGGACGGCGGGAGATTTCATCATGCCACTTGGAATGGTGCACAATTGAACAGTTATTTTTCATTTAATATTTTCAGGTTTTGGTTGACTGTGGGTAATTGAAACTGTGCACAGTGAAACTGCAGATAAAGGGGACTCCTGCACCATCTCCCCCTGTCACGCTGTTGGCTGCATTCTGTCCCGCTGCTGGGACTCCTCCCTGGCTCAAGCAGGGGGAATTTGAGAGCTCTGGACAAACACCCTGGGAATTTATGTCAAGACTTCTTAGCTGTTAGTTAAGCCAAACCTGTTCCTGTGCCAGAGAGGATTTCTTTTTAAAGGAGAGAGGGACAGTGAGAGAGAGAGAGAGAGAGAGAGAGAGAGAGGAGAATCAGTTTTTTTTAGTTTTTCATGTGGCTTTCGTTGCTCCAACACTTCACTGTGTACGTGCTGCTGGGGTTCAAACCTGCATCTTTGTGCATGCCAGGCAAGCATCGTAACTGCTGAGCCACCGCTCCAGCCCCTAGAGAGGCTTTTTAAAAAATGTCTACAGATACTTATTTAATTTACATATTGTGAAACACACAGATCTTCCATCAGTTTTTTGCTTCATCTGTTGGGAAACTCTGTTAGAATTAGATGCATACACATTTACAAATGTTCTCTCTGCTTGATTTGTTGACTTACATCAACTGTCTCTGCTGATCTCTGGTAGTTGTCTTCGTGCTGACTCTACCTTCTGGTAATTGATCGATCCAGTTCAGTTTTCTTTTAATTGGTATTTCCCTAGTGCTTGCTTTCCCCATCCTTTTACCCTTTCTCTGTAGGTGTGCTTTGTGTTTAAGTGTTTTACATAGCCAGTTTTTGCCTTCTAATTGGAATGCTTAGCCCTTTTCCATTTAATAAAATTACTGATTTGGCTGAATTGGGAAAGTCTATTGTGCCAAAACCTTATTTTTTCCCTTCTGTTATGTTTTACATTCTTCCCTCTTTTTTTGTGTGTGTGTCTTCTTTGGATTCATGGAATTTTTAATATAATAGCTTTATCCCATCCACTAACTGTTCATCTCAATCTCTTTTAAAATGGTTATTCCAGGAATTGCAACCTTCATCCTTAAATTATCAGGTCTACCTGGAAATCATATTGTTCTACTTCACACACAATGTAAGAATCTTTTAACAGTAGAATTCTATTTGTTTCTTCCTTTGTTCCATTTTTATACTTACTTCAATTTTATGCATGTTAAATTCCACAGTGCAATCTCATTTGTTTTAAATAGTAAATTTTATTTTAAAAAATTAATAATTAAGGAAATAGTCTTTTATATTTACCCATCTATATTACCATCCCTGGTGCTCTTTATTCCTTGATAAGAATCTTAGCTTCCAACCAGTACCATTTCTCTTTAGCTTAAGAACTTCTTTTAACCTCTTACAGTTCATATCTGCTGGTTATAAATTTCCACTAATTTTGTTCACTTTAAAATTTCTCTATTTTGCCTTCATTTTTACAATTACTTCTGAATATAGACTTTTAGTGAAGTGTGCTAATTTCCTTTTGCCACTTTAAATTCTGCATTGCTTTATGACTTACATTGTATTTAATAGTAAATCAGGGAACATTTTTAAATCTTCATTTCCCTATTATTCTTTCTGCTTTTAGGGTGATTTTCTCTTTCTGTTTGTTTTTCAGAGATTTTATTGTTATGTGTCTTGGTGGGTGGTGGTGGCAGAGTGTGTGAGTGTGTGTGTGTGTGTGCGTGCGTGCACGCACGTGTGTTTATATTGCTTGGGGTTAGCCAAACATTTTGGATTTGTGAGTTGACATTTTCATCACATTTAAAATATTTTCAGTCTTTTAAAGAATTAAAGCCCTGGCCATTGAGAAAGGAAGTCTATTATTATGTTTTAAATCCGGATAAGGTGTGATGTCATACAACCTAAGGCATTCGTAGATATGTATTGGGAAGGAGGGTGGGGAGGGATAAGAGTGGATAATTGGGGGGCTCTTGGGGGTAAATCTAACTTTCAGAATTTATATATATTTTATTTCGTTAGAAGCTTGTTTGATTGTTCAACAAATAAATTTCTGAATAAAATAAATAGAAAAAATAAACTTTTACTAGGAACCGAAAGTACAGCTCAGTGGTAGAGCATTTGTACGTATAAGGCTCTGAGTTCAATCTCTAAAGTTGCAAAAAAAAAGAAAGGTTTTCTTTTTTTAATTTAGAAAATCTTTATACATACTTGAGGATGTATTTTCAAAAATAAGTAGCATATATATCATGGTTGGGCGGGAGCTAGATGTTAATAAGAGAAAATGATAGCAGACAATTTTTAGTTTTTTTATTGGTAGGCACTTCTGGAAATTCCTTTATTTTCTCTTTACCAGGGATTGGCAAACATTTTTCTGTAAAGATCCAGAGAGTAAATGTTTTTTAGGCTTTGTGGACACCGTCCAGTGTTGCCCTTTTGTGGAAAAGTAGCCACAGGTAACATGTAAACAAGTGTGTGCGACTGTGTTCCAATAAAACTTTATTGATGGACCCTGAAAAAAAAAAGAATTAAAGGACTTTGCTAGAGCAGCTTTAGATTCACAGTTAAATCGGATGGGAAGTAGCATTCCCATGCACCTCCTGCCTCTCCACCAACAGCCTTCCCCATCATCCACACCCCACATCACCGAGGCACATTTATCACAACCAATGAACCAACACTGACACTATGTTGTCAACTAAAATTCAGAGCTTACATTAGGGTCCACTCGTGGTGTTGTGCATTGTATTTTGATAAACATGCATATACTATGACCGTATTATACAAATAATTTCCCTGTGCTAAAAGTCCTCTGTGCTCTGCCTAGTCGTCCCCCTTCTTTCTCTCTGGATTCCTGTTAACCACTGATTTTTTTTTTTTACTGTCTTCGTATTTTGCCTTTTCTTAAATGTTATATATTTGGAATAATAAAGTACACGGTGTTTCCATGCTGGCTTCTTTCACTTAGCAGTATGCCTTTAAGATTTCTTCAGGTCATTTCGTAGTTTGATAGCTCATTTCTTTTTAGTGCTGAATAGCATTTTATTGTAAGGAAATGCCATAAGGGCTTACCCATTTGCCTGTTGAAGGTCATCTTTTTGCTTCCAAGTTTTGGCAATTATGAATGAAATTGTCATAAACATTCCTGCTCAGGTTTTGAGAAGACACAATTTTTTTTTACTTATTTGGGTAAATGCTAAGAAACGCAATCACTGGATTATATAAGAATATATTTAGCTTCATAAGAAACTAAGACTGTCTTCCAAAGTGGCCGTACGACGTGCATTCCCACCAGCAAAGGATGAGAGCGACTATTGCTTTACATCCTCTCCAGCAATTGGTTTTGTCAGGATTTTGGATTTTGGCCATTCTTTTGTTTTAAAATTTTAAATTGATAGATAATAATCATACATCATGTTGCTGTACAGTGTGATGCTTTGATACATTTATATATCATGTATTGATCAACTCAAGAATATTAGGTGATCCATTATCTCAAGTATTTTGGACATCCTAATGGGCATGTATATGATATCTCACTGCTTATCTGATCGTTGATAAAGTGTCTATGCAGATATTTTTCTCATTTCAAGTTGGGTGGCTTGTTTCCTTACTATTGAGTTTTCAGCTCATGGTCCTTTTGGATGACAGTCCTTTATCAGATATGTCCTTTGCAAATATTGTTTCCTAGTCTGCCTTGTCTTTCATTCTTTTGAGAGCCACTGTTTTTTCAAAAATGTTTTTCTGCTGCAATCTTTCCCCCCTCCTTTTTGGGTTCTAATTCCATTTATGTAACAATCTTTGACATTGTCTCACAGGTCACTGTGATTCTGGGTTTTTTTTCCTGTGTATTTCAGTTGTCATGGTTTTCAGAGCAGTGTTCTTTAATCTGATGAACTTTTGTCTTACTTTCTAATCTATCATTTAGTTTATCTAGTTAGTTTTTCACTCCAGATATTACATATTTTTAGTACGGGTATCTGATATTGGGGATTCAAACAAGGAGCGATGCCTGTCAGTAGATGCTCTACCTCTGAGCGATATCTCTAGTCCTTTAAAATAAAAAAAAATGCTTTGGGGTCTTGCTAAGTTGTCCTTTCTGATGTCAGCTTCCTGAGCATCTGGGAGTATAGGTATATGTGCCATCATGCCTGGCTGAGATGTTTTATTTTAAATTTATAATTTCTATCATTCTTTTTACAGTTTTCATTCTTTTGTTGAGGTTTTCCAGTGGTTTACTCATTACATACATATTCTCCTTTAAATCCTTAAACTTATTTATAATGAATATCTTAAAGTCCTTTACCTCTAAATCCAATACCTATGTCATCTCTACGTCTATTTAAACTCATAAATTTTTCTCCTGCTTGTAGGTTATATTTTACTGCTTTGCATTTTTTAAATGGATTTTTTTAACTTTTAAGTTTTGCTTGTTTTGCAATGCTGGGGATTCGCATTCTGTAGAGACTCAGGGAAACCATTGTGCACGCTAGGCGAGCACTCTAACACTGAGCTACATCTCCAGCCCCTTAGAAAGCATTTTAAAAGTTATATACTGGACACTGTGGATACTGTATTGAGATATGGATTTTTATTATCTTATTTTAAAGAATGCTGTATCTTTGTTCTGGTAGGCAGTAATTTACTGGAGAACCATGATAGTCCTGTCATAAATTGATTTTATAGGATAAGTGTGGAGGAATACTTAATATATGGTTTTCCTTAGTCTCTACAGAATGCCCAGGGTGCTCAGCAAGATCTCTCCACTCCGAATGCTCCACCATCCCCCATCACAGTGTGACCTCCAATAAAGAAGTTTGACTCATATGCCAGGAGTTGTTCTCTGCCAAGCAGCACAAATTCTCACCCTGTACATGGACAACTTAGTATTCAGTCAAAGACCATGCAGATCCTGGTACCCATCTGTACTCCTCTGACCCTCCTGTAACCTGAGCCACAAATCCTAGCTGCCTCAGACTCCAGCCTCTATTTCCTTCATCTAGCAAGACTCTCTCTTTGCCTCCCTGCCCCGTGCCACAGTTGGAAAGTGACCACTGGCTGAAAGCTGGGGCATGTCAAACCCACCTCGTGAGTCTCTCTTGCTCAGAGCTCATAGATGGTTAGAGCTTAGAGACATGCCAACCTGAGAGCCAGGGTAAACCTTGAAATCTTACAGAATCTCCATGTTTCCCTTACCTCTGTCCTTGGCTGTCCTCTGGTCATTCTCCTGGGGCTAGGGATGTTGGAGCAAAGCAGAGGTCGCTGGGGAAAAGGGAGCCCAGAAAAGGCAGTTGGGGTCCTGCCTGCTACATTTTGTTTATGCCTCCCCAGTGGAGCACACAGAGGGAGGCAGCTGTGTGCTAGTGAGCTTGTTCGAGAGGCAGGAGGGAGGCGGCTGCTGGGGAGTGCAATTAGCTGATGGTTTGAGACTGATGAAGTGGATAACAAGAGGTGTGAGGATAGACTTTCATGCTAAAATGAAAAAAAAAAAAAAACCCAGCCGAGCGAGAGGGAGGGACAGAGACGCTGCACGTTAACCTTCCAGGATTGAGGTTCAGCCTGTGCTACAGGCCGAGAGGCCAGGGGCCAACACCACCGCCTTAGAGATGCTCCTCATCCTCCCCCTCTTCACTAGCGTTTACCAAGCTCATAGGTCTTGCACCAACTATCTTTGTGTTACACCTCATCCGACTCTCCTAAAACAAAGCTGGGAAGTCAGTTTTATTATGGCCCATTTTACAGATGGGAAAACCAATGTGTGAGGAGATGAAGGAAACTTCCCAGGTCACATTGTTTGTAAGCAGTGAAGCTGAGTTTCTCACTGGGGTGTCACCTTGGCCTTCTTCCTGTGGCGCAGGTGTCTTTGTCTTTAGGAAGAAGGAGCCCATCGGCTGTCTCTGCAGACCCTGAGTCAGGCACCTTCTGGGTCCTCACCTTAGCTTCGTTCTGGTTGTCCATCTTTCCTAAGAATGCCTAGCAAGGAAAGTATCCCGGCCACCCTCCTTTTAAATATTAACACACAGTATCAGAGCAACCATATATTTTGTCCAAAGAACCTCATCTTGCATGTGCTAGAACAATATTAAAATTTATTGAACTTCGTACAATTAACACATATTGTATACCTGCTGCGTGTCAGGACTTCTTCTAGGGATAGCAATGCAGCAATGAATAAAACAGACGCAAATCCTGCTCTCATGGAGCTTATGTTCTAGTGAGGGGTCAACCGCGAATCAGCCAGATGGAGGCAGGTGATTTAGAAAAGTGAAGTGGGGAGGTGGGAAGGAAAGGGTGACTTTGCAGAAAATGTTAGGAAGGTCTCACCGAGAATGTGACTTTGGAACAAATCCCTGAAGGGGCGCAGGGACCCAGCCCAGCATATCTTGTGGAAGAGCGCTTCAAGCCAAGGGAAGAGCTCGTGCCAAGAGACGGACCTGCAGGTTGCTCACCTCCAGGGGCAGCGCTCACGAAGGCGCGAGGAGGAGGGCCCTAAGGGCTGCCCAGGAGCCTGCGCGGTGGAGCAGGGGCAGCTGGGGCTGGGGCAGAGAGTGTAACTGCAGCCCGAGCCTGTGGGCATGCTGGGTCGTCATGCTCAGGCGGCTTTCAGGATTGGTGACCAGCCACCTTTCTGGTGGGTCCTCTGGTGCATATGGGGAGATAGAGAGGCAGACAGACCAGTTGGAGGAAGAGCTGATGGTGGACATGCGCTAGGCGGGGACAGGAGTGAAGCCCCAACAACAGCCCCAAGAGGGGAAAAGTGGGGAAAGGGGCGGGATCCTGCTCACACTTTGAAATAGGTTGGATGTTGAGTGTCGGTCAGTAGAAAGCATCCAGGTGACCTAAGTGTTCTGTCACAAGCATCTGGGAAACAGAGCTGCCTGCACAGGTGTGAGGAAGAGGATTTGGGTGGGGGCATGGGGACTGGTATCACACAGGGGCTGGGAGACGTCCAAGGGGAGGCTGGACCAGCCCAGGCCCTCAGCTCTTTCTCTTGCACGGAAGAAGCCCCGCTTGTTGAGGTAGGAGGTCTTCCCTGACTAGACCAGAGAAGGGGCTGAGAGAAGATTCCCAGTTGGGCCTGGGCAGCCACTGTGATAGCCTCTCATGTGTCCCTGAGAACTGCCCTCCCCTCTTGGGTTCTGCCACTCTGATGCCACCTGACCTGTGGCGGAAGGCACCTCACTTTCAGCCCAAACCCTAAAGTATCCCACCAGCTCTCCCTGCTATCCAAGGGAGACAGCCTGCAGGGTGTGAAGAAGGAATAGCACTCACCTCTTGGGGCTGGTGTCTGCCTCTCTGGGTTTCACTCCTCCATCTGTTGAATGGGGGCCACAGAGGCATCCACTTTAGAGTTTGGTCATAAGACTCAAGTGAGGCAATGCACTGGGCATGGTGGCACTCTCCTGTAATTCCAGAACTAGGGAGGCTGAGACAGGAGGCTCACAAGTTCGAGGCCAGCCTCAGCAACTCAAGTGAGGAAACGCCCACTATGGGGCATGGACAGTTGTCAGCAGGTCATTCTCTTGCCAGGGCCCAGCCCCATCATATGTGCCGGTCCCCTCCTCTTCTCTTTATCTCCTCCTCCCTAGCTCTTTGGTCTTTCTCTCCACCTGTCAACATCCTATGTGCCAAATTGGAAGTCCCTGAAGAAGTTTTCTGATGTTTTCCTTGACCTCACCGATTAGCATCTTCATGGTGCCTAGGTGGTATGCAGAGGTAAGAAGGTCTTGGTACCAGACAGGCCTGAGTTCCCGACTTGCCTCTTTCCCTATCTCTGGGTGATTTTAGAAAAGTCACTGGATCACTTGAAGCCTCAGTTTCCTCATCTGGAGAACAGAACCTCATCGCGGAGGCACTGCAAGAACTACATGAGATGGTATAAGGGAGGCATTGGCACAGTGGACTGGATCCATTATAAATGAGCCTGGAAATGGTCCACCTAGAGTTTACCTAGACCAGGGTCCCACATGCTTTCTACGGGGGCCCAAGTGCTAAATGTTTTCAGTCTGCGGGCTCCGTTGCAGCTCCACAGCTCCACGGCTCGGCCACCCCAGCATAAAACCAGCCACAGACAACACATACAGGATGGACGAGGCTGTGTTCAGCCTTGTTTACTAAATTAGGCGATGGGCTGGATTTGGCCATGGATGGGCCATGACTTTCCACCTGTTGATCTAGACTGACGCTCTCGCTTAACGTAAAGGGGAGAAAGAAGCTCTGAGTTAGCAGGAAGAGCCTCCTCGCCACTGCTGGCAGGGCTGGGAGGAAGGAGGGAGAATTGGCAGGAAGGAAAGAGGGCTGGCAGGAAGGAGGGAGGACTGGCAGAAAGGAGGGAGGACTGGCAGGAAGGAGGGAGGACTGGCAGGAAGGAGGGCTGGCCCTCAGCATTTCAGCCTGGATTGTTCTCTCACTGTTCCATGTGGGCCTCCCCTGTTGATTCATTAGTTGCACACATGTAGTCACTCATTAAATCTTCATTTGGTTTGTTAAATATAACAATACATCCTTGGCACCATCTTGAAAGCTTCCGGATTTGTCCTTTGCAGACAGCTGTGAATGAGGGGTGCGGAAGGAATCATGGGCTAGCCCAGTATCCCCTGGTGAGTCAGGGGTCCCTGGCTCCCAGTCCTGGAGGACACTATCAGCATGACAAGGACAGTCTCACAGCACCTGTCACCAGTGTGACAATACACTCTGCAATTGTACAGTTCTTCCTTTGGTTTCTCCATAAAAGCAATCCTCTAAAAAGAATCTTATCTATTAATGTGATTATTAATCTGGAAAAAAACACTTCTCAATAAAATGAATCTATGACAAGACAGACGTAATAAACCCGGTTAGGATTTATGATGTGCCCAGGCAGCGTTTTGCAAAAGATAATGTTCCCCTGTAATGTTGATTTGCCGGATGAGAACCATGTAATTTATTCTGTCAATGTACATAAGAAATGTTATCTGTGTGGGGAATGACTGATGGCCTCATGAAAGCTGGCGGGGAAACAAATAAAACAATTTGGGCCTTAAAAATATAATCACCTAATGATCACGTCCCTGGGTTGGAATGTGACGCTGGGAGCCCTGGCTGCTGCGAATTTACCGTCCAGTTCTGGGGCTATTTACCCTTGAGCTTGGCACCAGAGGGCAGCAGGGAGCCCCCAGAGGCTCTCACGAAGGTGAGGTTCCTCCCTCTGGGCCTTTGCTCAGGCTTTTCCCTCTTCCTGACTGTTCTTCCACATATCCGTTAAGGTGTTGCCCAGTGGTCTCTCTTAAACCAAGGAAGCTTCCAGGCCTGTAGTTCCCCAAACACTTCCTGGCAACCACAGGGACCTCTTGCCCCCTTGGGACTCAAATAATCACCCTGGCTTGTGTGCAGCACGTGCTCCTGGGAATTCAGTGATTGGCATCATCTTCTCTTGAGACTAGACCAACCATGGTTCAGCATCCTTCACAAGTGCTCCTGAGCATTGGCCAGGAGAAGTGCCCGGGGTATGGCTCTCCTTCAAGGGGAACCATCCTTAGGAGGTGGGCATCAATGTTCTTTCTTTTTTTATGATGTGGGAATGCCTACATCATAAAAGGTAACTTGTTCAAGCTGATATCTGGTGAGGGGAAGGGCAGAGTTCAGATCTAGACCACAGAGCCCGCCCTGAGTCCGTGCTGAACTAACTTCTCAGCCTCGTTCTTCTTTCCACATTGACCTCTCCTGGATGCCGTTTCTTCCCTTGGCTTCCATACATCATGCCCTCCTGGTTTTCCTTGCATCTGTAAGACCACTGTCTCATTCTTCTCTCCAGAATCTTTTTCCTTAAATGTTGGTGCCCATCAGCTGGGTGCCCACCTTCCTTCCTCACTCGGTAGTGCATCCTCTTCTCCATGATGGCTTTCACAGTGGGGTCTTATCTCCCAACCCTCTACCTGTGACCCAAGCCCCTGTATCTACTAGGTAGAGGGCAAGTGGACATTCCCCAGGCACTCAAAAACTGATCCATCACCCCTGTCCACTCCCAGAGGGCAGAAGGGAGCCCCCCAGAGGCTCTCACTCCCACGCTGCACCCTAACTCTCCTTTTGCTCCTGTGTTCCGGTTCTCAGAGACAGGCTCCTTGCCCATCCAGCCACCTAAACACGGAGGTCGGAACCTGAGAGCCTCGATGCATCCCCCTACCTTAGCCTCCAGGGCTGATCCATCACCGGGCCCTGCATAGTGTCCAGGCCACTCTGTGAGCTTCAGCAGAGACACCGCCTCCCCAAGAAGCTTCCTCCAAACTTGCCAGGCCGAACATAGTGCCCGGGCCTGCTCCTGCCGAACCCTGCAGTGCTTCTCTTCCTGCATGGAGAAGCACTGGGAATAGCTCTCCTCCCTTCTCCCAGGAGCTTTCTGAGGGCAGGAGCCTGTTCTGATGGTCCCACCATGCAGAGAGGCAGACCCTCTGCTGAGCAAGGGAGTGAGGCAGCAAGGCTGGCAGAGCCCTGCCCCAAAGTGAGCTGGAGAGAGGAGTGAGGCCTCAGATGGATGCCGCCTTGACCCAGGTCCACATTCCTGGCCTTGACAACATGAGTGTGGGACAGGGACCAGAAACACCTTTCACTAGGGCAAGGCCAGCACTGGGAAGTTCTTGGACAGTGAAGGCCAGCCCTACCTAAGAAGGACATGCTGGTCAAGGCAGCAGAAATGGGGCCGGGGAGCCTACATCTCAAAGTCTCCCAAGGCCTGAGAGAGGGTCTTGGATTCAATGGACAACCTGGGGGCCCAGGTAGACAAGGCCAAGACATTGAGTCAGGGGATTCATTGCCACTCAGTGCCTGGCAAGTAATAGAATTCAGAGCAGATGATTTGAATGAAGTAAGGGAAAATGAGGGGCTGCTTGTAGAGGGGTAGGGAAAATTAAAGGGAGTCAATAGTGATCACCGAGAAAGCCACTGTCACAGAGACCTGGTACCACTCCTGGGGCTGAAGAGGCAAAGGGAAGCAGTGATGTTACCAGGGCTCATGGGAGCTGGAGCTCTAGAGATCTGTTAGCCACACACAGACGCAACCACTGCCAGAAACACAGTGCCAAAGCAGGAAGGGAGCAGAGAAGAAGTGACCTGCGCTCTCTCTTCTTCCCAAGCCCATGATTCCCATCGGCTGAACCCAGCAGCAGGGTCAAATACCATGGAGCCGATCAGAAAAGGAGACAGAGTCGATCTGGGAGACAAATGGTGACCAACCAGTGTGGTGATTCATCCCTGCGTATGCTAGCGCCCACTGCATAACTGACACAGAGGCTAGATGGTCTGAGGAGAGGCCAGGAGGGGACCTAGCTTTGGGATCTAGGGAGGCAAAAGCAGGAGGAAGGTGGGCAGCCCCCCATGAAGACCGGGGCCTCCCTAGTTGGCTTTCTGTTCTTGTTGTATGTGAACTTCATGCGAAGATTGAACATGCAAGCTATGCTGTGTCGGGGCTGAGGTACGATTCTGGGACCTAGTTTCCCTAGGGGTAGAAAGAGGGCATTAGATCAAAGCAGCAATTTTCGAGTGATTCCAAGGAGCACCAGAGCTTGGTGGAGGTGCCTTAGGGATTGGACAGGATACGGGGACCACTAACAAATTCGGATCCAGTCAGTTAGTTAATGCAGAAATTCTTCCTTGCACTTGACTTCAAGAGAGCAGTTCCTTCTTGGAGCATCTCAGCCTGGATACGGCTAAGGCCAGGGAAGCAGGGTTGATAATTGCAGACGTTATTAGCAGGCCTAGAGTGTGGCCCCTCACCTACAATATTGTAAGGTAGTTAGGGCAGGTCCAAGGCATGGCTTGGGACAAGCTACGAGTCAAGTTGGGAAGCTGGGGGCAGGGAGGACATAGACGAAATTTGAGATCACTCAAGTCGGGGGAGGGAGGACAAATAGAAATATGACCAAGGAAGTGAATTTTTAGAGGATCTCCCTGCTGAACCCCACACTACTTTCAGGATATGATTGTTTCTTCAGACACAGATGAAAAAGTGTTCCAGGTAGGTAAAGAGGGGCAGGTTTTGGCTCAATTCTTAGATGCATAGAGGCGCTGACCTACTCTCAGGGGACCACTTGCTAGTCACCCTGGAGCTTTCTAGGCTCCTTGGTGCTCTCCTGGGTCCTGAATAAGGCCCTGTTTGGATTTATTCTCTGTGCTTGTTCTTACTGGAGTCCTGAGAAGCCCAACTGAGCAATGCTTTTTGCCACCCTGTCTCTGGCCTCCCTCTTTTGGGTCCTTCCTTCTTCTGTAAACGTCACTATATCTATCTTTCCCAGGGCTGGCCCCAGTTTGAAAGACCTCATCTCTGGCCCCAGGTGTTAGGCACTGCTCAGCCCCACACAAGTCTGTCCTATCTCTCAATCACAAAGGGATCTGCTCTGTTCTCCCTTGCAATGCTCATGGAAAGAAAAGTTAATCGCGTTTTCGTGAACCAGGTAGTTGGCGGTCACGAGAGCTAACGCGTGCTGAGCATGTACCATGAGTCAGGCACCGTGCCGGGTCCTTGGCACACAGGATTCCAGGTAAACCTCACAACAGCCCTCTGAGGCTTGCTTTATTTACACAGGGAGGAAACTGAGGCTCACAGAGGAAATGCTTTGCCCAAGGCCCCACAGCGGAGAAGAGATGGAGCCCATGTACGAAACTGCTCTGTTAATCACTGTTCTGGGAACTGCGATCTCCCTGAACCTGAAGGGGCCTTTCTCAGCCACACACTGAACAAATGGCACAAAAACACAGACAAGCACCACAGAAAGACTGATCAATAGGCACCAATTTCCAGAAGCAGAGCAGTTAGTTGAGAAAATGGAATCGCTTTCCTGTCTCTAAAATAATAGGCTTGTATTAATTTAAAAACATTTTCACTTCATTGTCCATGATAGGAAATCCAAGTTGGATTCCTTCTGCTTGGATCACTCCTGCTCATCCTCTTGCCTGGCTGGCCTTTTCTCATCCTTCAGGTCTCAGCTTGAATGTCACCTCCTCCTAGAAGCCTTCCATAAAGGCTGCCCACCTGCCCACCTGCCCCCTGCCTGCCTGCCCACCTGCCCACCTGCCCCCTGCCCACCTGCTGACCTGCTGTGCTTCTCTGTGGGCCTTCTGCTTTTTGTCTTCATAGCGCTTATTTGCATAGCATGGGTTGCAAGTGTATGTGTGAGGGTGTGTGTTTGAGTGTGAGAGAGTGAGTGTGTGAGTGTGTGAGAGTGAGTGAGTGTGTGAGAGAATGAGTGTGTGTGTGTGTGTGGAAAGAGTGTGAGTGTATGTGTGAGTCTGTGTGTGTGAGTGTGAGTGCATGAGAATGAATGTGTGTGAGTGTGTGTATGAGAGAGTGGGTGTGTGTGAGTGTGTGAGAGTGTGTATGAGTGTGTGTGTGGAGAGAGTGTGAGTGTATGAGTGTGAGAGTGTGAGTGTGTGTGAGAGTGGGTGTGAGTGTGAGAG
The DNA here is from genome assembly GCA_004027875.1 of Aplodontia rufa. NCBI lineage: Eukaryota > Metazoa > Chordata > Mammalia > Rodentia > Aplodontiidae > Aplodontia > Aplodontia rufa. The sequence goes on from PVKS010018882.1 coordinate 30,654, forward strand.
TGTGTGCGTGTGATTGCTCTGTCTCCCCTTGCTGATTTGAGGGACCACCTCTCCTGCCTTCACCCCTTTAGAGCTCACACTGGGCACAATGCCTGATGCCTGGCAGATGACCAATAAGCACTCGTCTAGGAGACAGATGAATAAGTGTGTTATATTTTTATTTATCATAGTTAGGAAGTCTATTTTTATGTTCTCTGATCTCATTTAATAACATTCCACTTAGGAACAATTTGATATCCATTGCAATATGTAGATTGGGAAATCATGCAAATGTGGTTATTACTTTCTGGCTATCCATGATGCTTTCATATTGTTGGGAAGGAGAGAAAGTGAATAAGTGAGTGAGCATTACAGAGGGAATTGGGAGAGCTGGGTAGGAGTCTTGGTTTTGCTGCTTACAGGCTGTGTGACCTTGGGCATGACCTTTTCCCTCTCTGGTCCTGAGTTTCCTCAGCTGTAAAATGAGCTTGAACCAGCGACTCTCTAGGGCTCTCTCAGCTGTTGAAGCTTAAACTCTGAGAATTACATAAACTGAACTTGTATATGGCTGAAATGATTGGATCTGGGGCATCGAAGCATGTTTTGAACCACACAAGAACTAGAATTGCATTTTCTTGGAATTCTGTCCTTCTCCAAAGTCGGATGGCTGCTCATGTCACCCTTAGAGTGGCAGCAGCTTTCCCCACCCCACCCCTTAGCCCATGTGGTGTTGAGGTGGTGGTGAGAGCAGAGTCACCCGCTTCCTTCTCGATAGGGCTCATTCTATGTCTCCCCACCCTGAGAAGCTCTGGAAAACGAAGCCTGGTAAGAAAGGGACTGCAAAAACAGAAATTAAAATGTCCCCTCTCCATCCTCTTATTCTCAGCCCTCAGAGCTTCCAATCACTCAGTGGCGGGCTGGAGCGAGAGTCGAAGAGATGAGACTGGGCTTCCAGAGCCTCAAGGAGCTGGGGGTCACGGGGCCTGCCAGGGCCAGCACCGCAATGCCTATTAATCTGTAGTTAAGTGGGTTCATCAGCGTGGAGCGGCTGCCACTGATGCTGAGCTCAGCCTGGGCCCCAGGAACTGGGAGCTGGGTTAATAACACCTTATTTAGCAGAAAATTCCACTCCACTGGAGCATGTTTCAGAAGGAGTTTGATTTGAATGAGGATTGATGTCAATCCTGAAAGGCGAAGGCGCAGCCGGGGCTATAAAACGACCCACGGTGGTGGCTGCAGGGATGCACTCAGAATGCAGCTGCTGTGTCCCCCCCTCTGCACCCCCAGCAGTGTAGGCACAGGGCTTGTCTACCCCAGGTGGCTGTCCCTCCAGGTCAGTTAGTGGGACCTTGGTGCCCTGGGGACTCCTGGGCATGCTCTGGCTTTGGACCCAATAGACCTGAGTCCAAATTGAGAACTGATACTCGCTGCTGGTCACCACTTGGGTGACCTCTCATGGCCTTGATGAATTCACCTCCACAACAGGGAAAAGGATACCTACCTGGGAGAGTTAATGTGAAGCTTGGGGGAGCTAGTGTGCAGAGAGTTCTTGAACGAACACACTTGTGGTCCTAAGCCCATCTGAAATCCTGTTTCAGCTGGTGCAGTGCTGCGTGCCTGTAATCCCAGCAGCTCAGGAGGCTGAGGCAGGAGGATGGCAAGACCAAAGTCAGTCTCAGCAACTTAGTGAGGCCCTGAGCAACTTACAGAGAGAAGCTGTCTTAAAATATTATTTTAAAAAAAGAGCTGGGGATAGAGCTCAGTGATTAAGCACCCCTGGGTTCAATCCCCCAAAATAAAATTAAATTAAAAAAAGAAAGAAAAATCTGGTTGGTTGACCTCCATAGATCTATTTGGCAAGGGCAATAAGGAACAGCGTCTCTTCTTCGTTTTCTTCTCTCCGGTTGCTGTGTCTCTCAGCTTGTATTGTGCAAGCCCCATGTGTGCAGCGTGGAGTAGGGGGAAGAGGTCAGGGGAATCAGAAAGCTTTGTGTCCAGCCCCTTCCTGTACCTGCAGGCTGCCTGCAGGGATCCTGTGAGTCTCTAACAGCGGTAACATTTCCTGGATTTTGAGTCTGAGCAGGAGAGACTCTGAGTCATTGTCCTCATGGTCATAGTTCCCTCTTCAAGGCAGCAGTCAAGCACCAAAACCACATGTTTTGCAGCTGCAGAGGGATGGGGCTGCAGGAGGGGTGTATCTGCGCCCGTTGTGTCTCTGCTGAAGGACTTTGTGAGCACCTCCAAACAGCCTGAAGCAGCTTTTATGTTTATTTTTAAATCTCTTTGGGCTTGCTGTTCCTTGAGGTGCTGGTTTTAATTCTCCTTCTCAGGCCCTTTCACAGGGGTGCTGGATGACAAGACCTGGACATGATTGCGTTTGGAGATAAGATCGGTCATGGCAGATCCGCAGAGCCCTGGCTCCCAGAGAGAAAGGGAACGTAATAAACAGGTATCAGAGGGGGCATAAATAGGGGGGATTAAACCTGAACAAAGGCAGGAACATCTGGGACTTACAAAAGCTTGTTCAGAGAATTGCTTGGGAGAGAAAGGAGCAAAGAAGCCACTTCAGCCCTCACCCGGCCCCTCTGGGCTGGGTGGCAGTGCAGTGTGCGCTGGAGCAGAGCAGAGCCTGTTCTCCTGGAGGACCTCAGAAGGCTAAGCTCTGGGCACTGCTCTCCAACTGTCACCAGGTACCCTTGTCCCTACCCACTCACAGCAGCTGTCACTGCCCTTCCCCAGGCCCCACTTCACATTCCCGTGTAGTCTTGAGTCTCCTCTCTCACAAAGGCTTCTTGGGCTGCTCCAAGATGGGCAAGCAGCCTCTGTTCCTCTGGTGTGGCATCTGGGCTGATCCCCTGTGGACCAGCTTGTCTGATAGAGCGTGGGCCCCATTTCAGCCGCTACTTGACTGCCCAGAGTAGGGGAACGAAGTTAGTCTTTTCCTTATAAGAGCCCAGCTAGCTCTGTTGGTAGAGCCTGATTCTTCAAAGTGGGACAAGGTAGTATGAGCCTGTAATCACAGTTATTCGTGAGACTGAGGCAGGAGGAATATGAGTTCAAAGCAACCTTGAACTCAAGACCCTGTCTGAGAGAGAAGGGGAGAGGGATCCCCTGTACTGATCCACTGCTTCACTGTCCTGGTTCTGGCAACCGTCACATCTCCCCAGCAAGATTCTCTAAACTGCCTTCTTGACACCTGACTCATCCTCTACTCTGTTCTCAGTTCTGTGTCCAGACAGATCCTCTCGAAATGAAGATCTGACCGTGTTGGGCTTCTGCTAAAACCCTGCATGAGAAGGAAGCACTTCCAGGCTGGTGGAACGAGAAACTCTAACAATCTGCTCCTCCATAAAAATGGTGAGAACACTGGGAAAACAGCCAAAATAAACATTCTCAAAACTCTGAGAATTAAGCAAAGGCACACAGGAAGGCAAAGCGTATTTATTCAAGAAAAATAACTTGGTCTCAGTAAGAATAGTGAGCTTTGCGGCATTTTAACTTATTTTTATTTCCACTTCTACGTCCCCAGCTCTGCAGTAGTCTTAAAAAACCAGCAGCTTTGCAATCATGACAGCTGTGAAAACCAGTAGATCAGCAATCACTATGTGGGGGAGAAAGGGTTGGAGCTCCCCAAAAGCTCCATCCCCAGAGAATTATCATTATATGATCTGTCCAGCAGCTCCCTGGAAAAACTCCACCATAGGGCTAGTCCTTGTTTGACACGACAAGAATCTTGCTGAGTGAGATACTCTATACACATGTCAAAAGTAATCATAGGTAATATTTTTTAACATGATAGTTATCTGAAGTGGTGACATAAGAGGCTAGCTAAAAATCTTAAATCTGATGAATGAGATATTCATAAAGGACTTTGGAAAGCTCTGAAAAATTCCTGGGGCTCTAGAAAGCCATATATATCACATAGCCCAGAAAGACTTAAGAAGATCCTAATTTGTCACCCTTGGGTGACCTTTGGGTTCTTTACAAATAGGAAATGAAGGCTTAAGCAGAGCTACACACTAACAGAGCTTTGAAGGTATGCCCAAACCACCTGTACAACCCCTCACCAAGGGATACAAAATTTATTGCTATTGGTTGAAGGCACTAAAGAAAATATCTATTCAATCATTAGACAATCTCTAAGATAACAGAGCAGAGACCTCCATGGTTCACATGAAAACATGTACAGACTTTGCAGAATGAGCTCAGAAAAGTCATTAAATATATAACAACAAAATCAGCAGCAACACTAAACTTACTGAAGGGGGAATCTTATTTCTAGAGATGCTACATTGTATTTTTAAAAGTATTCAGTTGTCAACAAAAAATTATGAAACATGTGCATAAGCAGGAAAACATGCCCATACACAGGAAAAAAGCAATCATTAGAAATTATTCCTGAGGAAGCCCAGACGTCCCAGATACAGACTTTAAATTATTATAAAATATTCAAAGAAATAATAGAAAATACATCCACATAGGTAAATGGAAGTATGAGAACATCTTACTAAATAGATAATATCAACAAAAAGAGAGAAATTCTGAAATTGAAAAGCACAATAATTGAAATGAAAAGTTCACTAGACAATCTCAAGAGCAGATTTCACCTGGAAGAATCAAGGATAGTGACTTGAAGACAGATAAATTGAGATTATCCAGTCTGAGAAACAGAGAGAAATAGCATGCAAAAAAAATGAGTCTCTTGAGAGCCTAAAAGACCCACTGGACACCGTCAACCATCCTAACATGCATAATGGGAATGCCAGAAGAAGAGAGTGAGAAAGAGGCAGAAAGAGCACTTGAAGAAATAAAGTCCCCAAATTCCACGAGTTTGATGAGAAGCATTGATCTTTGTAAGACGTTATAAAATTATCCAGAAGCTCAACAAATTTCAAACAGAATAAACCCAAGATTATCCACACGTGGACATATAGTCACAAGGCAAGACAACCAAGGCAGAGAGAGAATTCTGAATCCTGAAAGCAAGAGAAAAATTACTCATCATATAATAAAGATCCTGAATGAGAATAAGGACTGATTCTTCATCAAAAACTGTGGAGTCCAGGGGGAGTGGAATGATGCATTCAAGATGCTGACAGAAAAAGAAGATCAAATAAAATATTCCAGAAAAACCACACATCACAAACAAAAGAGATACTGATATATTCCCAGGTACACAAAATTTAAGCATTTGTTGGTAATAGACCTACCTGTTCTATGAGAAACACTAATGGGACTCCTTCAAGCTGAAATCCCCATGAAGGAATAAAGAATACAAGTAAAGACAAATGTATAGGCAAATATGAAAACAATACTAGTACACTTTTGTTTATAATATTATTCTTTTCCAATATGAGTTAAAATACAACTGCATAGAGCAATAGTTATAAGGCTGTTATGAGCTTCTAATATAGAGAGACCTAATTTATGTGTGTATATACAGCAAAGGAGAAGGGAACAGAGATAGAATGGAACAAAGTTTGTTTTCATGCCACTGAAATTAAATAGTAGTCCAAATTAAATTGGTTTAAATTTAATTATAATCCACGTGGTAGCCTCTAAGAAAATATATAAAAATACTTGGCAAAAGAAATGATGAAATTAAAATAGTACACTAGAAAATGTCTATTTAACATAAATGAAGGCAATAATGGGAGGAAAAAGGAACAAAGAAAACCAAACAAAAATTATGACCAAGAGAAAGCAAAGAGCAAGTGACAGGTGAAAATCCTATCTTGTCAGCAATTACATTAAATGTGAATGGACAAAATACTCCAATAAAAAGACTAAGATTGTCAAAATGGATTTTAAAAAACCCCATAATCCAACTGTATGCTCTCCATAAGAGGCACACTTAGATGCAAAGACACAAATAGACTGAGCATAAAAGGGTGAACAAAAGATATACCACACATGGGCTGGAGCAGTGGCTCAGTGGTTACAGCACTTGCCCAGCATGAGTAAGTACCCGGGTTCAAACCCCAGCACCCCGGTACACAACTAAGTGTCAGAACAACGAAAGCCATGTGAAAAACTCAATAAAGATTGATTCTCTCTCTCTCTCTCTCTCTCTCTCTCTCTCACACACACACACACACTGTCCTCTCTTTAAAAAAACAGAAAAAAAGATATACCATACAAAGAAAAACAAAAACAGAACCAGAGGTACTGTGCTGATATCAGACAAGTAGATGTTAAGACAAAAATTGTACTAGAGAGAAGGAAGAACATTTTATGACAATGAAACACAACAGTTGTAAACATGTGTGCCCTAAAATACGTGAAGCAAAACCTGATGGAACTGAAGAGGGAACCAGGTAATTCTATGGGATATGCATATTGGGATTCTAGGAGACATCACGAACAGAACAACCAAGCAGAAGATTAATGCAAGAACAGAACACCAGAAGAACAACATAAAGCAGATGTCTGTAGAATACCGCACCCAGCAACAGCAGAATACACATTCTTCTCAAGTGCACGTAGAATTTTCTCCAGCATACAGCATAATATGTGAGATCATAAAACAGACCTTGCTAAATTCAAATGGATTGAAATTAAGCAACATATGTTAATTGGCCACATGAAATGAAATCACAAATCAGTAACAAGAAGTGTGAGAAATTCACAAATAGGTAGAAATTAAACAGTGCATTCCTGAAAATAACTGATGGATCAAAGAAAAAGTCACAAGGCAAATTAGAAAATGTGAGATGAATGAAAATGAAATGCAGCTAAAACCATGATTAGAGACATTTATAGCTGTTAGCACCTATATTATTTATTAAGGAGTTGAATTATTGCGCAATCATAAATGCAGATAAAGTAACAATATGATAGGCATATGTTCTTTAACCAAAATTACCCCCAATTGTCTACACTCCATACTCTTGATTCTTCTATATTTTGTCCCTACAAGTGATATAAATGCTTAGATTGTGAATTTTCCAGAATTAAATGACTGCATAAGGTTATTGGAGTCTCAGGGGGGTAAAGAGTTTTTTACACTGTTGGTCGTCTCCCTAGTTCCCATCCTTTTCTCCCTCCCTCTCCGTTCCCCAACGTGTCCCCTCCCCCCACATATCTACGGTTGTCATAGATGATGTTAGCACCTGTATTAAATAAGAAGATAAATCTCAAAGGAATGACTCAAATGTCCACCTTGTGAAAGTAGCAAAAGAAGAGCAAAGAAAACCCAACGTAAATAGGGAAAGGAAATAATAAAGATTAGGACAGTCTTACAAGTCCTTGTAAACCAGCTCACTATAATCACTCAGCAGGTGGGGCAGGGTGTCACCCAGGTGGAAGACTTGCTGTCATTCCGACTCTGCCATCTCCCTCAGCAACCAAGAGGGCTTCCTTCCTCCACAGGTCTCTCCCACCCTGTCGCCTCTTATCTGCCCGACCTCTCCCACATTGCCCCTGTGGCTCTGTACACATTTGCAATATGACCTTTCCTAAAATACTGCCGTGACATTAGCTAAGGCAACTAATGTGCTGAGTCCCTACTGCAGGATTGTATACCATGCCAAGAGCTTTACATTTTAATTCATTCCACAGTAATCTCAAAAGGAGGCTTTCAGTTTCTTCATTCTATAGATGAGAAGTTTGAGGTTCAGGGAGGTTAAGTAATTTCCTATTCTATCCAAAAGTCCATCAACATCTCCTCTCTGGTCCTTGACCCCTCCAGAACACTGGACTGAATCAGGTTATTTCCCCGTCCATAGACCTTCCAAACATCTATTTCCCAAAGTCTGCCTTGGCATTCAAGGCCTTCCATGGGCTGTCGCCAACATGGAGCACCAACTGAACCAGTCACCTGGTTGTCCCAAACTCTCCTCTTCTTCGTTGCCCTCTGAATTTCCCTATGGGCTATTCCCTCAGGTGGAAGAGTTCTTTCTTACTGCCTAGCGAGGGCTCTGGGACGACGCCTGGGACAGATTTTCCCTGAGCACAGACAGAAGAGCTTCACTTTTGCTCTGCAACAGGAGGAGGCTTTTGGCAAAACTAGGACATGCTTTTTTGGGTGGAGGAATGGAAGACAGGGAAAGGAGAGACAGCAGGACACTCCTGGTAATTGAACCCAAGAATTATTATTGAGAATTATTAGGATGTCTAAATAATTTATGATGCAAACCCAAATGCTTTTTGAGAACAAGAGTGCTATTAATCATTATGCTGGGACAACAGGCACACACCGAAGCTTTCCTATCACAACAGAATGTGTGGCTGCTCTGGTAATTACTCCCACTAGGAGCACCACCTTCCCAAGACAGAAGTGGGAACTCAGTTTCCAAGCCTCCCTTTCTGCTACTGGTAAGTGTGTGACCTGGGCTCCTCCCAGCAGCGGCATCTGTGAAGAGGTTTCAGACCAGAAGGCAGCAGTCTGAGGAAGGAGGTGCCAGGTGGAAGTCCAACTTGACCAAGGGGTGGGGGGTGCTGGAGGGCCATCAGCTCTCAGAAGCAGCGGTGAGTCCCCGAGGTCCTAAGAGGGGACGGTATTCTATGCTCCACGTCTACGTGCCAATGGCCAGGGCAGAGAGCCCATATCCACAAGTGGCTTGGCCATGTGATTTGGATGTTGTTGCTGGCAGTGGAGAAGATCAGCTCTCTGATTTTCTCTGAAATTCTGTGAGCTGTCACAAAGCTTCTGTTCCATTTCTGTTCTTAAAACCAGCCAGAGAGGGTTGGGTGTTCTGACTCATGCAACAGGGAGATGT
>PVKS010018883.1:0-39339 GCA_004027875.1 Aplodontia rufa
CCAGTTTGCAGTCCCACCAGCAGTGTAGAAGTGTTCCTCTTTTCCCACAGCCCCTCCAGCATCTGTCGTTGTTTGTATTTTTCATTTTTGCCACTCTAACAGGAGTGAGGTGGTATCTCATTGAAGTTTTGATTTGCATTTCTCTTATAGCTAATGATGTAGAGCATTTTCTCATATATTTATGGGCTTTCTGGATTTCCTCTGGTGAGAATTTTCTTTTTAGATCTGTAGTCCATTTACTGATTGGATTATTTGTGATTTTGATGTTTAGTTTCTTTAGTTCTTTATATATTCTAGATATTAGCCCTCTTTTCAAGGTGTAGCAGGCAAAGTTATTCTCCAATTCTGTAGGTTCTCTCTTTATGCTCTTGATTAATTCTTTAGCTGTGCAAAAACTTTTTAGTTTAATTGCATCCCTTTCATTTATTCTTGACTTTAGTGCTTGAGCCATGGGAATTTTGTTAAAGAAGGAACTGCAGACTCCTATGTCCTGTAGTGTTGACCCTACTTCTTTTTCTAGTAAAATATTTGTACTAGAGGTTATTAAATCTTAATAAGATATAAAGTCTTTCTCATGAGCAGCAAAGCTATTTTTAACCCAATAATAACAACAACAAATGCTTATACTATTTTCAAGTGTAGTCTGAAGCAGAAATTTGTCTTCCTTAATTTAAAAAGCTGACTTTGTTTCTGCAATACTTCTACAACAAAGAGAAATGGAAAATAACTGAATAAAAGACCAAAAAAAGAAACAGATTTATTAACATGAAACCAAGGGAAGATATACAAAAAGTCAGTGAAAGAGAAAGACATCCTATAGGTGATATAATGATTAAATCATGGGATGTTTTGAAAATAATGACCCATAGATCTTACTTTTGTCTAGTCCACAGATTATGCCTCCTTTGCAATGTTATAAAATAGAAATGCAAATAATAATTTATAAAAGGAGACTGCTGTATTCCATTTGCCTTGATCCAATTATTTGAGAATGAAAAAAATTAAGAAAAAAATTGAAAACAGAATACAAAAGTTCAAACCTTGTCAAAGAGAAAAAAATTAGTGAAAATAAATAGTGCTCTTTAAAATAAAAACAGAGTCCAAATGACATAAAATCAAAATCAAGTGATGGTATAAATCATTTAAAGATATGTGTGTATATAAAAATAATCCTTAGCTGGAAATCAGTGTCAACAGCATTTCAGTCCTGTAAGATAAGATAATGTTTTAGGTTTACATGAAGATCTAATTTATTTGATTTTTTTTAATGAGCAGTTTCTTTCTGAATTCTTGCCCATGACGGAGCCTAACTATAGTCATTTTTGGACTTGCCCCATCACCTGTGCTTTTGAGGTCTCATCCAAAATCTTTGTTGAGAACATTGTCATGAAGCTATTACCTTATATTATTCTAATAGTATAATGATTTCAAATAAGGTAATACTTCTTTTTAATCAATACTACCAATTTTAAATAAAATCCTGATTAGTTTATTTCCCAATGCAGGGTCATATTGATTAAGAGTGCAGTGCCATCCTTGTGGGAACTTAGCTTTATACCTTTAAAATACAGCTGACATGCCATTTTGGTTTCATTAGAATTCATTACTTTAAGATTAAAGTTAAATGTCCGTTTTAGTAAAATAAATAATTAATACTTGAATATTTGAAAAAACCAGAGATACACCAAATAGGATAGTTAACTGTGCTATTTTACAAATTTTTCTCTGCCTCTCCATCATGTTAATAACTACTAAACAATATGGTTTGTATCACCTCCTGAAATTCAGACCTGTTTTCTCAATCTTTAACAGATGCAGTTTATGCTCCTATAACCTGTATATGATCTCATCCTCCCGTTTACTACAAGGTCATGCTAAGCCAGGTATGGTTGCCAATATGCAATCCATTTTACTTAAAACCTTTCAAATTCATTTGGTTTAGTCTCAAATATTTTAGGATCATTGTCAATCAACTTTTCTGTTCACCCCTGAACTAAGTTCTACATCAAGATCTGGGCATTATTTCGTATGTTCTTCTGTACTTATCATTTAGAAAAAGTTCCAAGAAATAATTTTCCTTCTACATTACTTAAAGAATCTCAAATAAGTGAGATAAATATCTGAAAAATGGGTGAAGTCATACTCTCTACTAAAGTACTACTCCTAAATACCAAAATATCTCATAGTTCACAGGACCTGTCCTTAAAGCCAAGGGAAGTTAAGTACATTGAGGCTAAATTAATTAATAACAGTTATGTGAATTCAATAGCTGGTTATTTTGGCACATATTAATATTTTCTCAACATGTACTTGCCACATTCACATATATTCTTGATCACAACCTAAGGATTAAATAAATTCATTCTTAATATACCTCTTAGCTACTCCCTAAATCTGATTATTTTCCAAGTCTTTTTTCCCCTATTCTCTAGTTTCAAGGATATATTCTCCAATTTCATCCTTCTTTTTCAAATGAATGGATATACATTAGAATGAATATGCATTCTAATATACATTAGAATGAATGGAAAGTAAGTTCCACATTCTTCTCAATATTTCATAAATATCCCAAGTCCCCTTCTGTATTGTTAATTCTTTCTGCATTTCACCAATTGGTTAAGAAAAATGGAAAGCTTCATGTTATATTTTACAACCACCAGAAGAAAGCTTTAAAATGTTTGTAAGTTAGGTTGCTTCTTCACTTTAAGTTAACAGGTTTTCTAATTATGCTAGAAATAACTTTTAAACTCATATACTTTATATATATATATATATATATATATATATATATATTTACCACTTATAATAAATTCCAGGGAATAATTTGCCTTTCAATTTTTATCACTTAAAAGAAACTCAAAGAATTTCAACACCAGAAAGGTGAGTAAAGGAATTATATATATGTGTGTGTATATATATTAACTTTTGTTTTTATTAATGTATGCATTAATGGTACGTATTCATGATATTGGTGTGATTCAGTGTGATACATCATCATCGACATATGGTGTGCACAGATCAAAGCAGACCTCCTTATGCTCAGTGCTCTTGCCCTTTCCAACTTCTAGCAAACACTGTTCTACGTTCGGGTAGACATTGTTAGCTTACACATATGAGAGAGGATATGTGATACTTGTTTTTCTGCCTTTGGTTTATTTCCTTTAACCTGTCCTCCAGGATAATCCATTTGGCCACATATGACAGGATTTCCTTCTTTCTAATTGATCAACAATGTTCCATTGCATATATGCAGCACATTTTCTTTGTCCATTCATCTTTGTTGGGACCCTAGTTTGATTGCATCTCTTAGCTATTGTGAGTAGTGACCACAATAAAGTGGCCATGCAGGTATCACTCTAGTATATTGATTTCATTTCTTTTGGATACAAATCCAGAAATGGAATAGCTAGATCATGTGGCAGATCTGTTTTTCATGTTTTGCAGAATCTCCGTGCTGTGCTCCATAACAGCAATAGTAGTATATATTCTCATCAGCAGGGTATGAGAGTTCCTTTCTCCATAACTTCTCCAGTATTTGCTATTCATTTGTAAGTACATTTTTGATAATAATAATTCTAAGCTGGTTGGATGATATTCCTTGTCCTTTTGATCTGCATTTCTCTGATGACAATAATGTTGACCTTTTATTTTCAAGTTTTTTTGGCATTTTATTTCTTCATTTGTGAAGTGACTATTCCGACCATCTGCACATTTTTTAATTGGATTGTTTTGTGGTTGTTGTTAACTCTTTTGAATTCTGTGAATGCAACTCCTTTTTTAGATAAATAGCTGGCAAAAATGTTCTCCCATTTTCTCAGTTCTCTTTTCACTTTGTTGATTGTTTCCCTAGTTGTTCAGAGCTTTTTAGTTGGATATAATCTAATTTGATTATTTTTACTTTTGTTTCCTATGCTTTTGGAGTAATATCCAAAAAATTGTCTATTCCAATGTCTTAAAAATTTTCTCCTTGCACTCTATTTATTTTTTAACCATAAGGGAAGACAGATAGAGGGGGAAAGAAAGACAGATTCACTTTTATTTACTTTGTCTCTGTGCTTTTGTTTCTCTGACTCTTAGTTGTGTATGTGGTATTGAAGTTTAAACCCGGGTCCTTGTGTGTGTCAAACAAGTGCGTGAACCACTGAGTTATCATTCTAGTCCCTTTTCTTACACTTTAAAACATAGGTATGCACCCTGACAACTTGGTGTAACCAAACCTTAGTCGATGGAGGCAAGACAGACACCTGTCCAAAAGCAGAGAAAGGAAAGGATTTTAATAGCGAGGACCTTCTCCCTTTAAAAACAGAATTATTTCATCTCTTTTTATAGAGGTAATTGAGTAACTTAACCTCTACTTATGGCATCCCCATTGACAAATATATCATTTTGGCTTTTACTTTTGTCTTTATTTATGAAAAGTTCAGCAAGTAAATATGATTCAATGCTTACTTTTGTCAAAAGGAATTACATACGAGTTAGTTTATAGTAGGTTGTTTACCTTTGCCATGTAAATACACACATCATTCACTTGGTAGCCTCTGTCCTCCTTGCTTTGGATAACATTAGCAGGTTTATTTTGTCTAACCCTTAACTACTTTTGTAGTTTGGATACCTTGGAATCTCAATACAATGTGAAACAAAGCTAATTACAATAACTGCAGCTCCTTTACATGGACCATTTTTTAATTCATTTTTTCATGTTTGGTTGGCAATTAATTTTATTACATAAAATATTTCTGTCATCTGTAGTCAAATAATATACATAGAAAATAAGTAATAGAAAAGATATTAAAAGGAAGAATTTTCTAACTGGGACCTAAACACAGAATTGCATAATTTATACCATCCTTTTGCATACTGTCCAAAGGACTTGTACAATAATGTTACTTTAGTTGATTATGTTTATTTGTAACAGCTAGGATATAAAAAACTGCTGTGAAAACTGAATTAGCATATAGTGAACTATTGCACCAAAGGGACACACAAGGTTAGGTTTCTATGCTGTTTCATCATTTTGAAATAGCATTAGCATTGTGTAGGTTCATTTGCCAACATCCTTGTAAGACAAACCAGTCTTATCAGCATTGCGAATCAGGTCTTCTGCCAAATCCTTAACTTGTATAACACTTGGTGGGTATTTTCAAAATTCTGTAGATTCATTAACAGCAGCATCTGCCTGACCTTTTAGTGTTTTCCATTCCATATTAAAATGTAGGAGGCAGACCACACTGGTTCGAAAAGGTTTCACTTTTTTCTGAGTCAAGGTGAAGTGATCATACATTTTTCATCCTTTCAGCCTCATTACAAGTGTGCCCATTATGGTTCCTTCATTTTCCTCTTAGCTTTTAGTCAGTAGATCTTACTTTTTTTTCCAGTTTTAACCTACAAGAAACAGATATAGGATGTGGAGAGCATTCCTATATGACCATGGTTTTTATTAGGATTCACTTTTTATGTTGTATATTATATGATTTTGACAAAGGTAGAAAGACATGCATCCACCATTACAGTATCATATTGCGTATTTTCATTACCCTAAATCCCTTGTGCTTTACCTGTTTGCTGTTCTTCTGCCCAAAACTCTGACAACTACAGATCATTTTATGGTCTCTATAAGTTTTCTTTCTCCTGAATGTCATGTAATTGATATCATGCAGCTATGAAATCTTTTTTATATCAGATTCTTTCACTTAGCAACAGGCATTTAAGATTCCTCCATTTCTTCTTATGACTTGAGTCACTGAGTAATGTTCCACTGTTGGGTTGCCACAGTTGGTTTATCTTCTGCAGTCAAGGAGGATCCATTAGCTGCTTCCAAGAGGCAACTATGAATCAAATTACTCTAAGCATTCATGTCCAGGGTTTTATGTAAGCAAAAATTTTTAACTTAGTTGGTAAATGCCATTGAATGCAATTGGTTGGTAAAAATAAAGTCTGTTTATTTTTTAAAGAAACTGTCAAACTGTCTTCGAAAATAGCTGGACCATTTTGCATTCTCATCAATGAAAAATAAGGATTCCTGTTGCCCATGATTTAGAATTTAGCAATTAATTCTCTTAGGTATGCAATGATATCTTCAGATTGTTTTGATCTTCAATCCCTTGGTAACATTTTTATCAGTGTTGTATCATGAATCACTATATTTTGCATCTCTTTTGTAAATTCAAAATAAACTATAAATGTCACTTAAGTAGTTTCCCTGATAGTCTCATCCAAAGGTCAATGATTCTCACTTCCTTTTCCTGGCAGTAACATTGCGTATTCATTAACATGGAATTCATGGGAAATAGCTCTGTTGCTCTTGCCTAAATGAAGTTTATCTAATGCGTGCATTTTCTCTGCAAGGCACATCCCAGCTGCCCTGTGCTTGCTAACACTCCCCAGCCCTTCAGCACTGTTTGAGGCTTTTTGAACAGAAAGCCATGAACAAGAGAACAAAAATGTGAACAGTGTGACACTAAATTTACTGTAAAGGATGATTGTCTGCAATACCAGAGTGGAAACAGTAAGGCAAAGCATCTCCCTATTTGACTTTATCTGGAACTACACCTATGATGACTCAAATTTTGTGCTCCCTGCACGTCCCTGCAAATGAAGGTGAAACAGAGTATGGCCTTTGGGGTTACAAATGAATTTTAGCTTGTAGTCAGATTAGCAAATATAGAATCCATGATTAGTGAGGATTGATGATATATTTCAGCAGTCCATACTACAGTAGAATTTGTCCATGAAAGGTTCTTTATAGGCTAATAACTATTATTTTAAATATGTAAAATTTGAATGTAAAGTTACTCAAATACAAAACACTTATCTCTTCTTTTCTGAGACTTCCTGTACCATCCCTCTTGGTCTTCACATAGTAGGGCACCACTCTGTAGACTTCTGATAATGTACTGTTTAAAACTAAAATGCTTCAGAATCCTAAAAGACAGTTCAAAATAAATGAATGTCAGACACCTAGTCATCGGTAGAGAGACATATTTATGGAAGAGCATATGATGTGATACTCTGGAATCAGAAATGTTGAACTGTTCTGGAAAAACTCATTGAGTACTGTACAGTACTAGTGGAGGAGATTTTGTGGTTTAAGTTTCTACATTTAGGAAGCGTTATGTTTAACTTACTCTTGTTTCTTTAGTTGGTTCTTCTATTTGTTTTTTGATTCATGATATCGGAGTCACAGAAATATTCTTCCTTGAATATATATTGAACAGACGCAAATGTATTACTTATATTTCTAATAAAATGTCAGAACAACATTTGATTAGTCTTTAATTATATTCTCACCTAGAGCTCACAGCTAAATATTTTTAGCACATTTATTGCTTTACTATTTTGGGGGACATAGGGATATCAGGGATTGAACCCAGGGGTGCTTACCCATGACCTACATCCTCAGCCCATTTTATATTTTATGTTTAGACAGGGTCTTACTAAATTGCTTAGGGCCTTGCTAAGCTCCTGAGACTGACTTTGAACTTATGATCCTTCTGCCTTAGCCTCCTTAGCTTCTGGGAAAACAAGAGTGGTACTACCAAGCCAACTTGTTGTATTGCTTTATAAAAATAAAATAAAGATTGTGGTTATATTGAGAAATAGTAGTGCAAAAATATAATGTGGAAAAATATTTAACAGTAGACTAATGAAGTATGTGGGATAAAATGGCAGTACTTAATATGTGTAATCTTCAATGGCTATAAAAATTTGTTTTATTGAATATCCACAAACATGTATGTGACACAAAATTCATTTTCATTTATACAAATATTAATATAGTTTAAGAATATACAATGAAGGACCAGTATGCCAATCAGATTGTTAAGAATATCTTTTTTAAGAAAACATTAACTAGTAATTTACAAAGAATCTTAGTTTACATTTTTAAGGAGAATTTTAAATTTTACAAACCAAGCTATGTACAATGCAAGTTCACATTCACTGTGATGATCTGGAGCCATTTCTTTAAGTGGGATACAATTTAAAGCAAATTTAATAAAGTAGAATTTTCTTCCAAGTGCAGAATGTTTGAAAATCAATCTCAGTGCCCATAAAGCAGCTGGGAAGGCTGTTGACTGAAGTTTTATTTTTCCAGGTAGTTCAATATATTTCTAAAAAGAAAACAAGACAAAAGGAAGCAAAGAGTGTATCTTTGTACAAGTTATTGATTCAATTAGATCAAAATATGTACTTTCACACCAAAAATATAATAATGAATCTAAGACACGGATATTGAATATAGTTTTCAAATTATGCACTGAGTTTCAGCATTAATTTTCACACTCATGTAATGAACTCTTGCTCTGTTCTCTCACCTCACTGATCTTTTTACCACATGACTAATTAACCTGTCATGATTGTAATCTAATCTTTTAATTCTTAGACTCTTTTGCTATCTTAATCAGAGCATGAATTGAATGGAATGACCATGGTAACCCAAATTCCTAATTTTGTAGTAAAGCATTAAATTATTTAAGGTGTAAAGTCTCATATAAAAGTTTGCTGCATAAATTTATTCCTTTGGATTTTCCTGTTAAAAATTATGATTGATTTAGATGGTTTTAAATGACAGCAAATTTTAATAATTAATTTTTAAAATATTGACTTTATAAAAATCTCATTAAAAATGAAAAATGAAAATACCAGAAACACTACTTAACATTTCTTTTAGCTAAACATAGATCTTCTCATCAATTTCATCTGTCAAGTGTCATTGGGGATTTGCTGAATCATTGTATATTATTTTCTAACTTATCTGAAACAAGTTTCTTTGAATGTAATGTTACAAAATAAAAATTTTAAATATGGTTGCTTTATTAAAACAGTTTTGTCATTCTAAATAATTCCATGAAAATTTTAAAGCAGAAGAATTCATTTTAAAAAGGATTTTATAAATATTTTAGAAAAATGCCAGTGCATGAAGAACTGGTTTAAGAGCAAATTCCACCAGCATGTAAACTTCAGAAAAAGTCCAAAGTCTTATAAATGTGAAATCAGATACATAAATAGCAGTAAGCTTTACAATGATAAGTGCAGAAGGAAGCAGCAAAGCTGTGATTCATACGTGGAGGCAAGCATGTTATTTATGGCTCATAAGGAAGTATTGAAGTATTAGTTTGAGATTTTTAAACTTTCCAGTAGAAATGAATTGGTTTTACAGATACTGAGGGATTGAATGCTCATTCTTAAAATTTCAACTGTATTGTGAAACATTAATCCACACAAAAATAGGCGGAGTTGCAGTATAGCTAGAAATCTATTAGCAAGTGAAAATGATGGGGTAATGTCCTTGAAGTTTATTCCTTCATAAATGGAAAACAAAACTGGAAAAAATTATTAATCAGCAACATCTTCAGAACTCAATTTTAACCAAAATCTTAACAACAAAATAGTGAAAATTTAGTCAAGGAAACAACAGAACCATGGTAAGAACAGTGATATTGGTAACATTTTAACTAACTTTTCTTCCAGTTCCTACCTTCTCCAGATCAGTAAATGCTTTCAAAAACACCATCCTACATTCTTGCTGCCAGAGGGAGCAGAACAAATTTTGTTCCCAAGGAAGTATATTTGCTGGCAATTTCCTGAAAAACTAACTTCTAAGATGATCTTTGTTTGACTTCACTCTGATTTGTCTAATGATAAACATCTATGGGGGGTGTGGGATAGGAGAATGTTGGTAAATATTTTGTCATCATGGGTATCTGAGGTGATGAATGAGTTAGGCAAACAGGCGTTGAAATTAAAAAGCTTAAAAGTGAAGTTGAAGAAAAAGAGATTTTCTCAAGAACCACTGATATAAAGTACACCTCAAGGTTTCTGTCTTTTTTGTTTGCTTGTTTTTTTACCAGGGATTGACCCTAGGGGCACTTAACCACTGAGCCACATCCCCAGCCAATTATATATATTTTTTAGTTTGAGACAGGGTCTCATTAAGTTGATCAGGGCCTCACTAAATTATAGAAGCTGGCTTTGAACTGGATCCTCCTATCTCAGCCTCCTGAGTTGCCAGGATCACAGGTGTGCACTACCATGCCCAGCAGTGGGGGCACTTCATAAAGGTCTGCTTCCATTCTCTCTGAGCAGCTAGATTTCAATATTTCAATAACATTGTACTCATCCACTATGTGGTTGATGCACCTAGCATGTTTCCTGTGAGATTTGTTCTCATTATTCTCCCCCTCTTTAAGCACTACGAACTTACAGAAAACAATACTCTCTGTAGGGCAATAAACCATAAATTGTGTAATCATATTTGATGTTCTCCTTATTTTAATAATATAAAGCAATAATGAAAACCTAGAGGTTCTTCATTATAATATGCAAATCAATCATTTGTTTCTTGAAAAATCTCATCTGGTTTTCATAATTCTCACCTGATCTATGATGTGGTATTTGATCTATAATCCAGTTGGACAATCTGTTGTTCCAATAGAATTTTCCTGAATTATTCTTCTATTATTATATGTCTTGGTTGGTTTGTTTACTTGTGGAACAAAAATAACATTTTATCTATATTGTTTTTAGCATGTTTTGTATAATCTTCACTTCAAATGCTTCAATTTTTTAGACCTAATTGCTTCATATTTGTTGTGATTGTTGTAAACACTTGTACCGTGTGTTTAATTTGGATTGTAGGATTAGAATATTCAATGTTCTCTAAGATTTTCTAAGATTTTTTTCATCTTTTTTTAACAATGGTCATTATACTTTATGTCACTTGATTCTACTCTTTCAGTGACTAGATGTTTCTAATTAATTACTTTTGTTTGGAGGTTTTTGCTTTGTTGCTGTATGATAAGAGGTGTTTTATCATTTGCTTTGGAGAAGTTGGATCAGCTTTGGCTCATTTCATTGGACATTCTGGAAAACAGTTTCTTTGTTCCTCTTCTTATCATTAACCATTATACCAACAAAGAACTCTCAAAATACCATCTTTATCTCAGTTGGCTCACATATAATGTCAGGAAAGTGTATACATGATTAGATATGCCAACTCCCTTATGATTCTTCAGAACTCTTTCAAATATATATTTAGATAAATTATAAACTGTTAAAAATTGAAATTAAAACAGTATTCCCTCTTTCCATAAACAAATATTCAACACATTTAGCAAAAGCAAACATTACTTCAAATATTCTCAGATTGTACCTTTTGGGTGGAAGTCGAGAAGAAAATAACTTTTCTACTACTTTTACTTTTCAACATTTTGTCAATTAATTATTTGTTGGTTATTGCACCTTCTCAGATCATAAAATGTTTTGCTCATTTACTAAATGTTATGCATTAATAATACAAATTAAATCAATATTTTGCACATGGCTTTGCTTAAGACCAACTCATTTTTTTTTTAAGAGAAAGAGAGAATCAATTCTATTTAGTTTCTTATCTGGTTTTTAGTTTCTCTGACACTTTGGTGTGTACATGGTGTGTGTTTGAATTTGCATTCTCGAGTAAGGCCCATAACTGCTAAGCCACTGCTCCATGTCCATTAAGACAAACTCTTGATCTGACTTAGGGAAGTAATTGACATTACCTTACTGGACTGACTAATTATTATACAATAGCAGGAGATCCTTAATATATATATTTTTAAATCTTTGCAGAAATATTTTAATGCTTTGATGAATTCTTCTACTTTGAATCTGCTAATTATATTTGTACAGTAAATATTTGTTGATCCAAACATATATCTTTTTAAATTATATTTCTTCTTTTTCAAACTTATATAACATAAGAACTTTTAAAGTTTCATATTGTAATCGAAAACTCTCAAAAAAAAAAAAAAAAGGGAAGGGTGTTGGAGCAGTGGCTTGCGGTTACAGAGCTTGCTGTTACAGAGCTTGCCCAGAACATGTGAGTATGCGGGTTCAAACCCCAGTACCACATACACAACAAAGTCTTGGAGCAATGAAAGCCACATAAAAAACTAAATAAAAAATTATTCCTTTCTTTCTCTCTCTCTCTCTCACTTCCCTCTCTCTTTAAAAAAAAAAAAAGAAACAAAACCAAATTGATACCATTTGCAACTACTTATTTGTTTAAATTTCCTTCTGAAAACACAACTAAACAAAATATAGAAATAACTTGAATAAAGAAACTGATGCAAATCTAATATTACATATTATCTTCAGATCTTATCTCATTATAAAAGTTACCAAATTTTAATAATTTAATTTACAATGAATAGATTTTGTACATTTGGACTTCTAATATATGTGGACTATTAAGTACATAATAATGTTAATTTTATCTGTTTTCTGTAATATTTTAGATTTCCCTCTCATTTAAACTTATATGTTTGGACTGCTAGTGAATTTATAAATGACTAAAATAGAAGATTTGGTATCATTTTCATTTAAATTTTTTGTAGAACTGTAAGTTAAAGGATTTCTGACTTGTGTAAATCATTCTTCAGAGTTAGGATGAGTCTAGAATTCATTGTTTAGTTAACTTGCAAACTTAATTCCCTAAAAAGTCACATTTTTAAATTTAATTTGAATAGATTTTAATATGATCACCATTCCTACCAACTTCTATTCTGATATGCTTTTTAGTGTTTGTTTGAGAAGCCAGGAAGCCAGTGTGGCCAATATCGAAGCATGAAAGGAATTATGCAAAAACTTCATTGTATTGACTGAGAATCGAGAATCCTGTCATCCTATCATTCTCCATTACTTCATTTGAGTTTTCAAAAATAAATAAATGAACCACTCTACCACTCTATTTTGTCCCACCTGGGACATAAGGATGAAGCTACTAGGCGTAGCTGGCTGAATGCATTAATATTTGATACATACTAGAATGGGCATACATAAATAATATCAATTTTCATGATGATATATATATATATAAATATAGATATACATGTCTATACTTAGGTACAGAATAGCAATAGAATTAAATTATTTTTAATTTAATAAATAATATAAGCACTAGACTGAGCCTTTCAGATGAGAATAATGTATTGTAAATGTTATAATGAGAAATTACCAAAAACAAGGAGAAATAAAATCATAAGAAATATTAAAGAATAGTTAAGTACTATCGATGATAGACTGAGGGATTTCCAAAGCAAGTATCTAAAATAATGAAGAAATATTCTAAGATATAATGACTGAAACTTCCTCAGTTAAAGAGAGAAAAGACCCTTAGATTGAGATTAAATTCAGAATGAATTCCCATGAAGAACATTATAGGATTTAAAAAATAATTTCTCATGCATCCTATATCAAAATGAAAGATAACTCTTCAGCTATAATTTGCAAGAGTTTCAGGTTTCTAAATCAATAGCCAAAAGAACTGAAACACTAATATAAAATTTAAGTGAACTCTACAACTTAAAAAACAACAAAACTTTCCTTTCAATTACTTTCTGGAAGTCAACTCTATTACCATAGAAATGTTAGTTCTTTTTTTTTTTTTAAACATGTAAGTATGCTATGGCATTAGTACACTTGGAAACACTCCTGAAAAAGTGAACTTCCTGAGATTTTTGTCTAATTTCAATGATTACCTTCTAGAAAAACATATATCACAGTGTAATTCAAGCAAAATTATAATCATACATATGAAATTTATTTCAAATATTATGTAAAAATCTCAATTATGTAATAATAAATGAATTAGGTCCATAAAAGAATATATATTCTCTATGAACAATTTCTATAAAAATTCTGAGAATGTTGAAAAATAAAACTTTATATTTAAAAGTAAGTTTTAGAGTTTCTAGATAATTATTAATTAATCTTGAATTAAATTATATTTACTGAGAAAATATTTTATAATGTTTCTTAATAAATACAACTCACAAGAACAAGAAAAAATAAAATTCAGCACATAATCTTGATGTTCTACCAAATACAAATAAATGTGATTTTAGAAGCTCTTCTGTATCTCAAGAATATTTTGTATTAGAATGTCAGTATATTTTAGAATAAATTTAAATGACAGATCTAATTTAACAAAAAATTGTCACCCTTTCCTTTCCAAATGACATAATGTCAACTTGCCAATGCTATGTTTATCTGTCATAAAGTTAAAGATCAAAACTGTAAACAAAAGTGCTAAGCCACTTAACTTAAATTCCGTGTATGAATATCATCAGTTTAAGAATGACTACATGTTATAAAATAATACATTGTAACTTTATATGCAAGACACAGCTATCAGATTTTTTATTGGTTATTTTAAATTTGTATGTGAAAATAGAATCCATTTTGACATGATTTTAAAAGTATAAAATTTAATTTGTTTTACTTCTATTTCCAGCACTTCCTCTCCTCTAAATCCTTGGTTCTTACCCTCTATTCTACAGATCTTTCTATCATTTTACTGATAATTTTGTTTGTTTGTTTTCTAATTAGTTCTTGTGGATGTGCATGATGTTGAGCTTCACTGTGATATATTCATTCATGAACCGAGGACTGTTATGTCATTCATTCTACTATCTTTCCTTATCCCATTCTTCTTCCCTTCCCTTCATTCCCCTTTGTTTATTCCCTTGATCTTACTTCTATTCTTCTCTTACCCCTTCTTTTGGATTAGCTTTAACATATCTGAGAAAACATTCAACCTTTGACTTTTAGGGAGTGGCTAATTTCACTTAGCATGATAGTCTCCAGATCCATCCATTTGTCAACAAGTGTGATAATGTCATTCTTCTTTATGGCATAATACATACATACATATATATACATATATGTATTGTACACACATATATATACACAATATATTGTATATATCATATATATATGTGTATATCATATATATATATATATATATATATATATATATACTTTTTCTTTATCCATTTGTCTGTTGAAGGGCACAGAGGTTGGCTCCATAGCTTAGCTGCTGTGAATTTTGCTTCTAATGTCATTGATGTGGCTACATCACTATAGTATGTTGATTTTAGATCCTTTGGATATATACTGAGGCATGGGATAACTAGGTCAAATAGTGGCTCCATTCATAGTTTTTTGAGGAACCTCCATGCTGCTTTCCAGAGTGGTTATACCAATTTGTAGTCCCAATGTCAATATACTTGGTTATATTAGAATAAATATACACCCCAGAAAAAGAGGCAAGGAACTAGTATGTGTGAATGTATGAATATGTGAAAATAAATCATTATGTACAACTCAATGCCACAAAAAATGATAGAAAAAAGGGCTGGGAATAGATTTTTTTATTCTTTATTTTAAATTTATATGTGAAAATAGAATCCATTTTGACATGATTATGAAGGTATAAAATTTAATTTGTTTTAATCTAGAAAAAGATGAGAGAATTATAAAAAGTGTGGAGAAGCCTATCTGTTCTCAAAAATATTCTATATTATAAATTAGAAAATAATAATCTGATAGTATAACTGGGTTTAAAAGGTCTAGTATTTAAAACATGCTTAGCACAGTGCCTAGCATAATTAGGCACTCAGTAAATGAATGTTATTATTTTTAAATAATTAATAATATAAATGTTTTTCCAATAATTTATAAATACATATGAAACATTTTACAATGTATGATTAACATACTAATATTTTAATATATCTGTTTCAGAAATATTCACAGAATTTAATAAACATCATCCTTAACAATCTCCTTTGTTCCTTTTCCAAGTTTTTCCTCTTCTAAGCTTACAGATTGCAACTGTTGTCCATTTTGGTTTTGTCTTTCCATTAGGTTTGATTAATATATTTATTACCTATATATGTGACTCAAAAATGACATTTCTTTTCTTACCTGCAAATGATATTCAAAATAGTTCTACTTGGATTATGCAGAATCGTGGAAAGTGAATCTGCCTCTAATGCTTAACAAGTCACGTAGTGAGGATATGAAGCAGATCGGAAAGACATAAGATTAGTGTGGAGAAATAAGAAGGTGCTACTGAAGTTAATATCATACCATTTCTTACCATTCATCATACATGGAGGAACACTGTGGTGATTTTAAACATAATCTTATTGCCTGGAACCTGGGTAGAGTGTCATTTTCCTCAGGCAGCAGGAACTGCATATGGTGAGGAAGACCCTCTCGTGACTGAATACTTCCTTGTTCAGGTTTAAACACTAATATCTCTTCACTGAGGTGTTTGAATACAGCTAATCTTTGAGCTTGTTCATGTTACATTTGAGTTTATGCCTGAAATGCAACTATTTACAGATTTAATACAAGTTTATTTTTCCAATTAAAATTGTTCCATATTACAGATGAAAAAATTCAGCTTACATTGTAGAATATCATATAATAAATTCAAGGATATCTGACTCTAAAGGTTATATAATATTCATAAAATTTAACAAAATTTAATAAAGAGAAAACTAACTTCCTTGACCTTTTCATAAATTTCATCCAATAATGGCTCTGGTTTTCAATAAGAATGTGTTCATACTTCCTATGAAGCTTTTATGGAATCTAGATTAAATCAGTATGTTAAGGTGAAGAGAATTCATATGTGATGCATGGATGCACCCACCCACACACACATACACATGAAAATACTTAAACTTGCGGAAGATTTTTTTTTAAATTGGTGCAATAAAGTTTTACAAAGTAAATGGATTTGTTGTTACACATTCATACACCCACACGTTACAATATAATTTGATCCCACTCCTTCCCATCACTTCTCCTGCCCCCAACCTTCTACCCAGTCACTTACCTCCACTGATTTTCTCCTGCTTATGCAAATATACCTATAAACTATTTTGTATTTTCCAGTCTTCAATAGCTGCACAGGTAGTATTCAGCATCTCAGGGGTCAATAGACATGCAAGACCCTACGTTCAAGTCTTGCTTCTTAATTTTTTTAGAAATTACATTTTTTTAGAAATCATAAGTGCATTATTATATTCTATGAATATTTATACTATCACGATGTCTTATATGGAATTCAATAATCATTCAGTTTTTAAGTTCAATTTTACTTTGTTTTGCAGGAAAGAATCAGAGCATATGAATAGCCTTGTTTTAAAATAATAGTTAATAAATGTATTTTAAAGTTGGTAATTATTTGCAATAAATAAATACTGTACAGAATGCATAAATGATTTATAGAATAAAACCAATGCACATTTTAATTTAACCAATTGAAATAAAATACAGTATTACTTAGTCTTTAAAATAAAAGGCATGTGCTTTGTTCTTACATGAGTGGACTAATATTTTGACTAGGTTTTTCCTATTATAGAATTATTTTCCATTCAAAAATACCTTACATTCCTGAAACACGGAGCATTAATATCTTCATTTTTGGTTGAAAAAATCAATTTGAGAGCATATTAATTTCTAATAGCAGAGAAACTGTAGAAGTACACATTTAAGTCTTGATCATCAGATTTCAAATTAAAACTCACTACTCTTCCATTCTGTCTTGACTATCAACCTTGGAATTAATTGTATAAATCCTTGACTATCCAAATGGCACGCGCTAATTTATTAGAGTCATGAAAATCTAGGAATATAATTCTAATTTTAAAACAACCTAAGCATTTAACTGACATAAAGCCATTATATCTTATGACAAGGTTAATTTCTATTTCTTTCATTGTGTAGGATATACATGAATGACAAGGTTAGTGGATACATAGTTTAACTTTTAAAATAATAGCATGCAACTACAGTATTTTCCAAGAAACAACCTCTTGTTTCTGTCAAAGAATAATTTGAGTAGGAATTAACAAATAAGGATATCTAATAAAATGTCTACATATAGTGGTTTATAGTGACTGATAGACATTACTCAGTTTGCTGTTAACTAAAATATGTCAAGTAGACAATTTTATGATGTAATGAAAGATTATTAGCATGATGAAAAATTTTTATTTGTACCAGGAATTGAACCAGGGAAACGTAACCACTAAGCCTGAGTCACATCGCCAGACTCTTATAGTTATTTATTATTTTTCTGAGACAGGTCTTGCTAAGTTGTGTAGGGCCTTGCTAAATTGCTGAGGCTGGCTTTGAACTTTGATCCTCCTGCCTCAACCTCCCATACTGATGGGATTACAGATGTGCACCTGTGCCAGGCAGCGCAACCAGAATTTTAGGAAATATTTCATTACTACTTAAAATTCTTTCCCACACAATGACATTTTAAATTTTTCTCTAAAATTTGCAACCTGTGATAATCTGTACAAGAACACTTTCGTCTACAGTTTCCTTCCTCATCTACCCCCCCATTTCAACTGGCAATTCATAATGATTATGTCAAATATGTCAATTATCTTGTAATGTTTGTGTTTTATAACCTGTAAGAATAAAGATATTTTTCAATTCATACATAATATTTAGTTTGGTAAAAGTATGAAAATAAAAGTAATATATATTCCAATGTTGGAGAATTTGGTTTTATGAATGTTGAAGCTACATTTAAAGACAAAGTTTCACATCACTATAAGTCTTTCAAACTAATTTTCCATTTAGTCTAGAGTTGAAAATTTTATTAAGTATGTAGTATCTGGAAAACATGCTTACCACAGCCTTCTACAAAGTTTGTTCTAGACACATTTGACAACTAAGTACAGTATTGCAATCTTGAAAGTTGTCACTCTCTTTACATCTTGATCCATTTAAATCCCAACAGTTGGAGAAGATTGACATGAGATGAGACATCGTAGAAATTTTATCAGACCTTGTAAATTTTATTAGGAAAACACTTTTGGAGTAAAAGTCACCTCAGCACTTTCATTTTCAGCATCTATAAAAACCAACAACTCTGCTTTACCAAATTCTTAAACCCAAAACAAATCTCACATCTCATCTCTCATTTTAGCTTATCTCCAGTTGGAAGAAATATGCTCAATTTATGCTTAAATCATTTTAAATCTGCATTTAATTATATTGTAATGCATTCAGTTAATCAATACGTTGTCCTAGTCATCCTTAAAAATGTTTTATCCTGTGCACTTCAGAAATTCACTTTAAAAGTTGACTGTTATGAATGCGCAATACAGATTAACAGTGAACAATGCACATCTCAATTATGTAACTGTTCAGAATTATTCCATTTCCACTTTTACATAATGCAACGCAGTTTGTAAAAATTTGAAAAACTGTATTTTATGTTAATAAAGGGCATGCACACAAGCATGATTTATGCATAAATATGCCCCAATGATACACACAATTCTGTGTAATTAATATGCATCAATAAAAATAAATGCATAATGCTGATTATAAATTGAAAAAAAATTCCTCTTATGACCCATAGCAACTGGCTCTGAGTTAAATTTGTCTTTCACACTATTTTGCTGCCCCTTATTTTAGTCCACTAAATTTTACAATGATGTATTACACAGCAACAAATATATATGTTTAATAAATCAAATAATTATAGTATGTATAATATCTATATGTATAAAATATAAATATATACATATGCAGAGACCAAAGCTCTCAAGAAAAGTCTAAAATTCCTTTGCAGTTCAAAAGATAACAGCACTTTTTTTTTTCTACTTAGAGGAAAATGTTGCAAAATGCTGCAAAATGCTGCTTCCTGGGTGAGGTTGTTGCTTTTGGGCTGCATGTGTCTGTATGTGTGCGTGTTCAGAACCGTAGATCCAGTTTAAGCAGGGGTGCTTAAACTGAAAGAAAAGTCAGTCATTGCATGATGCAGCTACAGAAGTATAAATCTATTAAACAAATTTTGAAAAATTCTCTCATTTTGGGCTGGAGCAGTGGCTCAGTGGTTACGGCACTTGCCTGGCATGTGCGAGTAGGTGGCTTCAAACCCCACCACCACATACACAATGAAGTGTCAGAGCAATGAAAGCCACATGAAAAACTAAATAAAAATTACTTCTCTCTCTCTCTCTCTCTCTGTCCACTCTTTCTTAAAAAAAGAAAAAAGAAAAATTCTCTCATTGTAAAAGATGAACGTACTTTAAACTCTTAAAAATAGGCTACAAATAGTTATGTAATTTTACTAATGCTAAAATGTCAGTCATAGCTCATTACCTAGTTAGCTACTTCCCCATTATTTGAATTTTTTAGAGTATTTATTACCCTCAATTTCGTGTCTGGAGTTGAGGAAAATATCTGGACCATCCTTCTTATATTCTCCAACTCACTTCTCATTTCCATTATGCTTCATTATCCTTTATCAGTTCTAGTTAGAAATCAGAATGTCCTCAACAGAAGAAGCAAGGAAAAGTACAGAAAAGTAAACAAAACTTAGTAATATAAAAAAATCATTAATATAGGCCAATAAGAAGATTGGAAAATGTGATATTTTACGTAATAGCATTGAAGCATTACTAATTAGAAAATAATGACTAGAATAAAGACCTCTGCTTGAGAAGATAAAATGTAAACAATTACATTTGAATTGGTTTATGTAAGAGAGATGTGATTAATATGTAATAAAATATTAATAAACCTAACCAACTGCAACATTATGTTCTTTCCAAACGTTATTGAAAATATACTTACAGCAACAAGAGTAGAATCCAAAAACATCTGCTTTGACATATTTTGGGCAAGAATTATCTGGGGAAATAATTTGCTTTGTGAACAACATCCTCTCCCTTCCTGGGAGATTCAAGACTGTGGTGATAGTGGGCCTATCACCATCATCATCTTCATCATTATCATTATTCTTATGACTACAATTATGGTCATTGTGTCATTTTATTTACAAAATAATATTTTATAGTATAATTGCCAATAGTGTATAATTACAGTATATATTATATTATAATAAAACTAAGGTGTAGCTCAGTGGTAAAGCACTTGTATTACATGCACAAGGCCATGGGTTCAATCATCATCACTACAAAAGAAAAATAAAGAAAATATATATTTATACACACACACACACATATATCTATACACATATATATTCAACAGTGCTTTTCTTTTTTAAAATCAAATAATTGATCTGATTACATCGTCAATTAAATTTTTAGTAATCCCTTTTATTTTTCCTAAACCATATCACAGTTAAAGACATCAGGCAAAAATATTCATCTAGTTAAAGACATTCACTAAACACAACCATATGAATAATCATAATAATTACATATGTTAAAGGGCAGAAATTGATTGGAAGATTAATACACACACACACACACACACACAGACACACACACACATGCACACACAGAGTCATGGTTGAATGCCTCAGCAGGTGTTGGTTAAACAGTTTCCCCAGGAGAAGCTTAGCCCTTCAGTCCAGTTTGTGCTAAAGATGAGTCTCAGACAGACAACACATGATACTCAGGCAGTTTTGTCAGACAGTAGACTCACAGGATGGAGAGTGGGAGCAGGTTGGGACATGGGCCAGATGCAAACGGATCTCTGTCCAGAGACCATTCTCAGAGTTTGTGGTGGTTATTCCCCTATTCTTAAGCCTATATGCAGTCAGGCCATTTACCTGATATATACTTCATAAAGATAGATTAAGCTATTCTTGTAAAAGCAAGCTTTGCTCTATGGTAGAATAGAGGGTAAGAACCAAGGACTTAGAGGAAAGTTACATCTGTGACAAGGTGACCCTGTACTGCTAAGTGACAGGTAACATCTGCCCTGCCCTGTAGCATCTGCCCTGCTCACTCAAGCTATCCTGCTCACTCAAACTATAAGCCCAATAAAAATTGGGTTGTGTGTTTGAAGAGATCACCAAAAATACATGGATGACAAACTAGAACATGAACTACCAACATATAGCTCAATGCTAACACTTAGAAATCCAGTAGCATGTGGACATTTACACTGGAAGTGAGTACATGTATGTTAAAGAACCAAAGTTATTTATTATTATTAAGAACCCCAACATGTTAAGGTCAGGGTCTATTATCTTGTGGCATCTTTTGTAGAAATAAATTCAAATCCCTCTTTGCTGTTTTTATTCCAATAACCTGTCAATTCTACTTCTTTTCCATCTCATGTCTTAACTTGTGCAAAACAAACACATTTACCACATTTGTATCCTCTCAATCTAAAAAAAAAAGAAAAGTTTAGGGAAATAAATATAAATTTACCTTTGTATTTTATTTTCCACATGTAGTCCTTACCTCCTGCATTCTTCATTCCTATTTCAGTTAATAAAATTTGAGCTTTCTTCACAGGGACAACTAAGTTTAGAGAGTACAGAAGCTCTTAATAAACACTTTTAAGTCAGCTTACACTAACTGTGGTATCTGTTGATTTCCAAGCTTCATGTAGCTTTTCTTTCCATTAGCATTAATTTCCTACTACCTGCACATCTCTTTCGAAGTTTGATGTTCACTGTAAAAGGGTGATATTTTTAAATTGAAAAGACATTTTTTTTTAATTCAAAGAAGTGTACACTGAAAAAAGAAATGAGTTTTTCACATCATTACGAATTTTTTTTAAATTAGCAATGTGATTATTCTGTTTGCTCCTGGCTGGATCTTGATCATGTTAAACAAGATGGAATCCGACTGTCCTTTCCTTAGATATCACTACAATTATTGTCATTGCAAACATTACCATTGCTATCACCATTGTCTTCACCACCATCACCACCATCATCACTATCTTCACCTATTTGTGAAGACACTAAACTAATTAAACAACCTCTTATCAAAGTGATGATGATATATCTAAAAATATATTTTTAATAAATAAATGAAATCTTGAACTCCTCTAATCATTGTC
This sequence comes from Aplodontia rufa, assembly GCA_004027875.1. Classification (NCBI taxonomy): domain Eukaryota; kingdom Metazoa; phylum Chordata; class Mammalia; order Rodentia; family Aplodontiidae; genus Aplodontia; species Aplodontia rufa. The sequence goes on from PVKS010018883.1 coordinate 22,627, forward strand.
TACATTCAAAACTTCCACTCATGTATCCATAACCATCTGAAATGCACTTTCTTTGGGGAGGTTTTTCTGATTTCCTCAGGTTTCCTGGATTTCATTTTTCTAGTCTCATATGCTCTGATTCAAGCACTGATAGAGCATGTATCATATGATATCACAGGATTTGAAGACAACCATTTTTTCCTTCTGTATAAAACAAATTTCTTGCACTTAGAAGATACATCATAGGCACCTTTGAATTTCCAGTGCTTTGCTCATTGTCTGGCACAAAGTGATTGGTTCATAAAAATTTACCGAATAAACAAATTAGTAAAACTGCATGTGGATGAGACATTTACTTACCCAAGGATAATGGTAGTATGTCATAGCTTTGCTATATCGTTTTCTGAAAGTTCAGGAACACCCTCATAATTGCCTGTATAACAATTTTATTTTCAGGCAGCACATAATAATTATAAACAATCTGACATTCTTTGCTTAAAAATATTTCTTTTGGGGGGAGCATAAATTGCCTTTAGGTTTAGTTTTATCTTTGACAATTGGCATTAATTTCACTGCCAGGTGTCTTAAAATATGTGACCATTTTATTTTACAAACCAGAACTGTCAGTCTTTCTAAATTAAGTTTAGGATGAAGGAATGCAGTTAAGGTCAATCTGGTGTATGTGCCTTGAGGAAGAGGAACTGCCAGTGGGGAACTAATTAAAGAAAAGAAAGAAAATTTCCAACCTGCACCCACCCCCTAACCCATGCTGAGGCCTGGACACCTCGGATCTTTTCTGGACAGTGTAATGAGAAAGGCTTTGAAAAGTAGTCTGTGTGCTATGATGTACTGACAGTGAGATCTTAAACAAAGTGCTGAACACTTCTGAACTACAGGAACCTACTTTTTCAAAGGAAACTCTCTCAAAATGCTTCTGAGAGAAATGAATGATTTAATGAAGAAAATTTATGTAACATAAAACAATACTCAAGAAATAGAAATGTAGTTCCTAATTTTGTTTGTTTTCATTTTAAAATAAAATCCAATATTCCTAAAACAGAGAAGGAAATTACTGCTAAATTATTTAAACTGTAAATATCTGTACTTAAAATAGTCAAATAAAAGCTAAGTGAGCCCGATCTACTACAATGAGCTAGAGAAGTCTTGGACACAAGCTGAAAGTAATTCAACATATATCTTTGCATTTCAGCAAGCATTTCTCAAGAAGATAAAAACTGAATTTTCCCTAAGGTAGTTCATCTCCTATATTAGGAGATCTTTATAAAGCCAGCATACTTAGATTCTCACCTTCAGTTCTCATCAAAAATTTGTGTGTGAATGAGATAATTTCATATATTTACTATATTTAAACAAGAGGTAAATATATGAAATTCATACTAGAGTATAAAAAGAAAAAGTATCTGCTTGTATTTCCTCCAAAAAGTCTTCAACAATCAATACCTTCAAATAGTTGCTTGAGCTGCTTGACACATATTCAGAGATGTACATGCATGTGTCTGTCTGTATGTAGATGCACATTTGTGTGTGCGTGCATATCTGTATGTAAGTGCATATCTATACACTATTTATATACTGTTTGATCCATTATTAATTTTTAGAACACTAACAGACATGGGCATAAAATATAAATTTAAAATATTTTTCATGGTTAATATAGAAATACTTAACAAAATATCATTTATGATATAGCTTGGGAATTCTGGCATGAAAAATTTCCCAGCAAAATTAAAATGATAGACTTCCTTTACTGCCCACAATCTAGTTAATTGTTTAAGAATGAGTTTTCATAGTAAATGCTAATTGACTTCCTATCATGTAATAATATTTGAAAAGTCTGTAAACGATTACTAGGGCTCAACATTTTTTTCCCGATGATTATAGTGTGTGGGACATTGGTTGGTAATCAGACTCACAGAGCTTTCAATTTGAAGTTGTTGGTGTGGGCTTCCCTGATTAGTATTCTGCTATTCTTGTTGTTTAAAAATAGTTTATGCTCAAACATTCATTTTTGAATGAGGACTATGACAATTTAATTAAAGTTTAAACTCTAGTAGCTGTTGAAGATCATACATAATCCAATTACTTTTTATTCAATTCATTTATTAGCAAACCACTTTGCTATAATTACTGTTAATCCCATTATTTTTTTTCCTTCTCTGTTTTTCAATGACCTGTGAGATATATTAGAGGAAATCATATTGGGACACAATTATCAGCAGTCCCAGTTGGAATTAATAATTAAATATTATTTAATTACCAAGATCTCTCTACATTAGTTAGAAAAAGAAATAGTGCAAATATAATTAAGATAATTGCTTTTATTCTTATTTTAAAGACTTGGGATTCCTAGACTCAATACCACTAACCCTTTTTCTAAATCATAACAAATAGAATCGAAATTCCTTGTATAGATGAGGTGCTATCATAGCACTTAACATTCATCTACAAGTACAGTCAGGGCAAAGAGTTCCAGGAAAAATAATTCTACCACCAATGATCTATATTGGAATTTTATCTATAGGTTGACCGTTACTTTTCCAAAAGGCTTATGATGCAAAGTATTTTATACCTCAGATCATTTTGGAGTTTGGAATATTTTCACATGTATAATGAGGTATATTGGAGATGGGACTCAAGTTTCAACACAAAAATGTTTCATATAAACCTTAGACATGTAGCCTAAAGGCAATTTTATACAATATTTTTAATGGTTTATGTGTGTGAAATGAAGTTTCCTGTTGTATGATTTTCAACTTGTGACATGCTGGTCTCCAAATCTTTTGGAATCTGGAGTAAACTGAATTTCAGATTTTTGATTAAGAACTATCAATCTGTGTATGAAAAGTCAGAGTTTTATCTCATTCTCTTTTTGCTAGCAATTTTATTTGCAATGAAATTCATTACAATTTTCCATGTCCAAGAGTAATTCATGTTAATAACCACTGTCAAAAATGTTGATTCATTTTTGAATCATATTTGTACATGTTTATAATTTTAAAGAATTGGTAGAATTGTTTCACAATTTTATTCTGTTTCTTGCTCTTTATGTAAAACATTGTTTCCATTAATTATTCCTCCAATATTATTTGAATAACAGTGCAATATTTCATTTAATGGGTGATGATTTATTTTACTAAATTTCAACATCAGAATGTTTCAATATATTTATTTTTACAAGTTAACAATTTTTCTGCATACACATTGTGTGTTTTGTTCCTATTTTTTAAAGTAATATTATTGTATCAAAGATCATTAGAATTTTAATACCCTTATCATATGTCAGAATTAGTATTGGAAAGGTTATACCAATTTACACTCCTGCAGCACTGCATGAAAGGCCAGAACTCTAAATATTAGTTATTAATTTTACATCTAGCATAAAATTTGTTACTATAATACATGACACTAGAATTAACACAGGATGTGGTATTTGTTGTATCCATAATATCAGTGTGTTTGCTTAACAGAAAGAACTAAATTATATCTTTATTACATTATTATGGAAAATGTTTCTGTGTATATCTTGAGCTAAGTTATGCTCTGAAATATGAAACATTGAGTCTCAATTCTTTGTGACTTATATAATAACAGAAATTTACTTTTGCTAGTTGTCTGTTCAGTATCCACTTCTTTCCAGAAATAATATGTAGATCTTTCTTTTCTAATAATTGAAAGAATATACTTTGCCAGACACTGTTTATGATCACTGTAAACATCTTTATCTTATTTAATTCTCAGAACAAACGTGAAGAAAGTGTTTCTATCGTCCTTATTTTGAAGATAGGTAATACAAATTTCAAAGAGGTTAAATAATGTTTCAAGGTCATGTAGTTATCAGGTAGCCAAACTGGGAGTTATGAATACATCAGTCTGATAACTGAAAATACTTATTACTGCATAGATACTGTTGTTGTTCTGTACTGTAGGGAATTTGTATACACAATAATCAATTTACTTTTTTCATGTTCAATGTTTCTAAAGAACCTAAACATAGTTTTCTGTAATTATTGTTCAATATTATCAAGTTTGGGGATCAATTTTACACTTTTCTGCCCAATACCACTAAATATTCACCTAACAAATTCATCAAGTTATTTTATAAAAGTGCATGGAAGAATTAATTTAAAAAATCTAGTTCTGGGTTCATTATAGACAATTAAAAACAAAACTGAATGCTACTCCCAAAGAATCTTCTCATTATTCATTTTCCAAATACATTTTGATATCATTTTTTTAGAGGGAGAGAGTGAGAGAGAAAGAGAATCAATTTTATTTATTTTTCTTTTAGCTTTCGTTTCATTTACACTTAATTTTGTAAAAGGATTTGGGTTTGAATCTGGATCTTTGTGCATTCGAGGCAAGTGCTGTAACCTCTGAGGCATGGGTTCTGCCCCATTGATACCATTTTTTGATAGTAAAAATGGAAAGTTCCATGAGGCAGGTGGAAATTTAACTTCTCAATTCAAAAACTTTAGTTTATTTCCATGTAAAGAATACCAGCCATGCCATGAGGAAACTCATTCTACCCTTTTAAACATCATTTTCCTTAAGTAAATTATGGCTGAAAAACCTATAGTAAATTTTTATATTCATAGTAATTATAACAAAATATATAAGCCTATTCTATATTTATTGGCCATAAATGATTTATGATTTTGTTCATGAAAATGGTTGTGGTTCCAATCTATTAAGGTTGGAAGTAGACTCTCATATTTTATATATCATTTTGTCTCAAAATGTCCTCTAAGAAGTACTTTTTTTTTTTTTTTAAAGAGAGAGGGACAGTGAGAGAGAGAGAGAGAAAGACAGAATCAGTTTTATTTAGTTTTTCATGTGGCTTTTGTTGCTCCGAGACTTTGTTGTATACGTGGTGCTGGAGTTTGAACCCCCGTACTTGTGCATGCCAGGCAAGCGCCGTAACTGCTGAGCCACGGCTCCAGCCCCATCTAAGAAGTACTTTAACTAAAAGCTCTCAGGCCCAACTGGAGAGCTTTTGCATATGGTCAGCTGACATTACATAATTATCTTCAAAAAAATGGGAATTTTGAAAACAAATCAAACTGCTAATTGCAGACAAATAAAGTAAAATAAAGCCTAATGATTATATAGAAATTATGCCAGGAAAATGAGACATTGAAGTGTAATAAATGTGTACTTTGTATTTAAAAATCACTGAAATAACCTTTATTTAATCTTTTTAAAGTAATTTAGACTAGGAATATACAATTTAATATAACCATTGAATGTTAGAATGTTAGTACTATTGTGTCATATAGACCATATTTTTCTATGACAAAATGTTTATAACAAAATAGTAAGTGGATAAAAACAGAACATTATCATATTATAAGTATAATAATATCAAATTATGGTATACTAGAACAAAATGGTAAAGAAATGCAAAAATAATTAAACCAGTTGTGTTAAGGTCATAAAAATGTTTGCTACACAATCATCATAGATAAAGTAGGCATAAAAATATAGTTTGAAAATGGTAAATTTAGACATGCTAGTAAGTTTTAATGGAAATCAATTACACTGAATATCATAAACAGGAAAACATAGCTATTTGGTGATGCTTCTTATGGTGACTCTGTATATGGGTCTATATCAGACCCAAGTTATTCTATGATTTACATAACAAAGGTGATACTTTTAATTTATGTTTCAACTAGTGTATTATAGTGGTTCTGATAATTGTGTACTATTAATTAATGATCAAGTTAATGTCAGTCAATTGAATGATTGATTTATCAATACTTGGTATGAATTACTAATACAGTAAATCAATCAAGGCCAGATGAATTATTGACAAAAATATGGCTTATTCTTATTTCTCTTAATCCGGGGATTTTACAAAGAGTAGATCCAACTCAATATGGGTCATAATTCTACACTTGGATATCAGTCGTATAATTATGAGAAATCTATTTCATCTATAGTTCAATTTTATTTTTTGTTTTTTTTAAAGAAAGAGAGGACAGTGAGAGGAGGAGAGAAAGAGAGTGAAGCAATTTTTATTTAGTTTTTCATGTGACTTTCATTCCTTCGACACTTCATTGTGTACATGGTGCTGGGGTTTGAACTTGCGTACTCACACACACCAGGCAAGAGTCATAACGGCCAAGCCACCTCTCCAGCCTCTATACTTCAATGTTTTTAATGAGAGCAGTCTATTTAACAGAATTTGTGGATACAAATAAGCATTTGTCATTGTACTGACTTCTGGGTAATCAATAACAAAACAATCAATCTCTTGTTCAGGCCTCACAGAGCTTGGATTCCAGTAGAAAAGAGAGAGAATTCACAAGGAAAAGAATAAAGTGAAAAAAATTTTCTAAGTGTTAAGATTGGTACTGACAAGAGGAATTCTGTTTATATAAGGACTCAGAATACATTTCTGAGATGGCTATTAATCAAGACTTGAAGGGTGAGGCCTTGGAAAGGCAATCAGAGAATATACCTTTGGAAAGAGAATATTTCAAAAGGCCTTGAGAAGGAAAAGAAATTTGACATAGTGTATAAAAATAAAAATTATGCCTAAATGGCCCATGCATATAAAATATAATAAATATCTAAGGATGTAGGTAAAATTTTCATGACAAGTATTTTGATTTTAATCCAGCTGTACAGGAATGCCACTAAAGTTTACTAATGATATCATCATATATATACTTATTAAAAACTACTTTATCTAGTATGGAGGAGAGTTTTATATAGGTAAAGTGTATATTGGTTAGTCTTACATAATAAGGTGCACGATCACACACGCACACACACATTTCTCAGTAACAAACTAAAGCATTTATTACTCAGTAGTAGAGCTGTATGTCAGCCTTAGTAACTCTACCTTTTCCTTCAGAGTGGGCTCAGATCAATGACCTCTCCTATTCTTGGAGCTTATGTGTAAGGACATTAGCTATTTCAGGCATTCATGGAGACTAGAAAGTCCCAAATGGGTGAGTAGAAACAAGTGATGCCACTAACGGCCTCAATCCGGCACTGGCACTGGGTCATTCAGACTATATTCTATTAGTCAAAGCACATGCTGTGTGACAAGGCCAGTGCCAATGGTGTGGACAAGCATACTTTTTCCATGGAGAAGGGAGTGGGACAGAGAATCCATATGCGGGACTTATCAGATTTGTTGCCTGTGAATGTTAATCCAAACACCATGAGGAAACAAAAAATGAACAGAACAGAATAACTATGTTAATTCGAGTTAGAGATGATAATGGTAAAAAGGAATATGATTTGAAATACTGATCCCTTATATTTAATAAGGGAGTATTATGTTGTAGACCATATTTTTTAATTAAATATCACAATATCCCATGATTATTATATTTGTAAACTGACATCAGAATTTGAAGTATTAACAACTGGCTGGGGCTATTGTAAGAATCAAATAAATACACTGTACAAAATTGTAAAAATAATCAGAAACCAGAAAAACATGTGTACATTTAGGTGCTGGTGCTCTTTATTTATTGGGATTTGTGACTCCCCAAATTCACCTACACCTCCATAATTAGGCCAGACAGAGGAAGTGACCAGTGGGCAAGGGGAAATGGCGGACTGGGAACTGGCAGGCAGCCCCAGCTGGGCAGAGACTTTATAATCTGGGGTAGAGCAAGGAAGTTGATGGGAATGGCCTTTCAGAGATTGGCTGGTGGATCTATCAATCACAGGTGTTCCCAGGACACCATTCTAGTTTGTCCACCAGCATCTCATTGGTTGTTCCATCCCCTCCCAGGCTGCCTGATGCCCTGCTCCCAGCTGCCTGTAATCAACCTAACAAAAATGATTAAGATAGAGTGCTTACCGTAGAGTTAATACAAAATAAATGTTAACACTACTAGCATTTAGGAAAGGAAAAATGATATTTTAACAATAATAAAACCTGGGGCTGGAACATTGGCTCAGTGGTTATGGCGCTTGCCCGGCATGCGCAAGTATGCAAGTTCAAACCCCAGCACCACATGCACAACAAATTCTCAGAGCAAGGTAAGACTGCATGAAAAAACTAAATAAAACTTGCTTCTCTCTCTCTCTCTCTCTCTCAATGTCCCTCATTCTTTTTTTTTTTTTTATCATAAAACCTGATCTCCTTGAGTTTGCAGGTTTAAATCAGAGAAGTTGCTATCATACAGGATTTATTTAAAACATAAATTTCAATATAATGGGATTGTTTAATCTTGATCAAATGCATGTTGTTAATACAATGTGAGTATTGAGATATATACAACATAAGCAATGTGATTAGAATTATATTATTTGCAAGAGTAAAATTTAACACTTGTTAGGTTTGAATTCAAATACAGGGTTCTTTCTACAGCTTCCTACTGGGAAATGTGATTTTACTACCTGCAGATACTCAAAAAAGATGATAGAACACACACACACAGACGAATGTGTACCCATATAAACTCATTTACCTTCTATCATTCTAAGAAACATTGAAGAATCAATATGTTCTTACATATGTTATATGTGCATGTTATATACATATATAACATACATTAGAAGTAATATTTTGATGTAGTAACTTGTCATGATTACTTAGTGTACCTTCAAATGGGAGCACTCTAAATAAGTAAATGTATGAAACTCCTCTGATGAGAATGATGCCAGTATTTATTTATTTTTAGAGAGAGGGACAGTGAGAGAGAGACAGAGTGAATCAATTTTTTTATTGAGTTTTTCACATGGCCTTCATTGCTGTGACACTCAGTTGGGTATGTGGGTGCTGGAGTTTGAACCTGTGCACTTACTCATGCTGAGCAAGTGCCGTAACCGCAGAGCCACTGCTCCAGCCCTGATGCCAGTATTAATATTAATTCTGACTTGGAAAATGCCAACTTGCTACTTGGCTCTGGGGATTGGCTCACACACACCCACCAAGAGTGCTTTACAGTGGGTATAGGTGTTCGGATGCAAAAGGAAGTACAGGGTGCCATACCCAAAAACCAGGAAATTCAGGAGCCTGCCTTCTGAGACCAGGGTATGACAGCCACATGTGGATTTGTGTGGATGCCAAGAATAAGGGTGATTGCCTACAAATCCCTACACTCCTGTCCCAGTATGCCGTATGAGTAGGAGTGTGAATGTAAGAAGTTGGTAGAAAAGCAAAACAAAACAAAAGAACTCTTAGATTCCACTGTTTCCCTGGTAATAAAGGTATGCAATGGCAGTTTCCAGCAATGCTGCTATAGCACTGCCCCTGAGGTACACAGCCTAAGATGGTATGGAGAGAAACTGCTTATGGCCAGCTCATTTCACTTTCCCTTGCTCTTGTGAGCACCTCAACTGAGAGGAATTTCAACCAGCTCCAGCCTTGACCCAGCCTGGTTCCATATCTGAGGGACACTAAAAGCAAAAGAGTTGGGGAGGATGCCCCAACCAATACCCTAGCCTAGATGTGCTAGGGTATTGTAGGTGGGTCTGAGGTCCTGCTGTTGGTTAGGAGATAGTACGGTAGAGAGAAAGAACATGACCTTTGCTGCCCTGCATAGGAAAGGTTGTCCATACAATTTGGAATTGGAAAAACTGACATGAGTACCACAGAAGGGGCACTGCAGTCCCTGCTCCTTCTTCTTCCCATAAAGCATCTGGACTAGTGTCTAATCAGAAGACAAGTGTTTCAGGTCCCTTTCCACTACTAAAGCAGTCAATAAGATAGACGCATTTAAATAACAGATCCAGTATTAAGAGTGCCTGAAGAAATCCCCATCACTTGATAGGGGCTACCACTCCCATCAGATTAACCACATAGGGTATACTCTGCTTTACTCCATGTCTGGAAGAATGTCTGTCCCAGAAATGTGTTCAATAAGTACTACTTAAATGAATAAATTAAGGAATAAATGAATTTTTATGTTCCTACTCAGGAGTTTTTGGAATTGTTAATGTTGGTGTAATATATAGATACTTTAGGGAGAAAGAGTGTGCAGAGGTAGACAGTAGAGTAGTGTGGCAGACAATGAGCAGCTTTGATGCCTCAATGGGTCCCAAGAAGATCACCTCTTGCTTTCAATTGAGATGAGAACTTCTTAAAAGTTGAATTGCTTGCCATTACACAGATTAGTTATTACCTTATACCCATCCTTAGGATGCCAGAAAGTGCACTAGAGAAAGTTCTGTCCAGAATTTATCTTGCATAGACAATGCTCTCTTTGAGATGTTATCATTGCATGCTTGAGTAGGTAGGAATGGAACTGTGATTGCTAGAAATAATGGTGTCCTACTTGCATGAGTACAATTCGTTTTAAAATGAAATTCTACAATGGTGATTTAAAAAGGTAAATCTTGTCCTTGACGAAAAGCATAACAATGAAATACTGTTTTCACCCATGGCTGACCTTTTCCAGTGTGAGTACACAATCAACAGAGGCATAGCACAAGGACAACTTGGGTAATATTATGTAGACTAAAGACATTATAGGGGCTAGAGTAGTGGCTTAGGAGTTGGAAAGCTTGCCTGGCATGCGCAAGGACCCTGGTTCAAACTCTAACACTATGTACACAACTGTGGGAGGAACAAAGTCCAGGTGAAAAACATAAATAAAATTGATTCTCTCTCTCTCTCTTAAAAAAAAATTGTAGGCATTAGAGTAAGATATCAGATGATCCCTACCCAGCCACTCAATTCACATATTGGGTCTATTCACTGTCAGCAACAAATCTTGGATTTGTGGGGTCTCTAACTAATATAATTTAGAACTCCTTTTAAGAATAATAAAATAAAATTGTGAATATAGCAGTATTTGTATTATATAACATTAGAAATGTGATTGTAGGAAATTATAAATATAATTGTTTACAAACATATTTTTACAAACATATATGAGTACATGTATCCATTGCTAGGTCCTTTTCAGGGTTCACTGAAAGGGCCCTGCCTAAAACAGATGGAAGTTTAAGCTTTCTTTATTCATGGAAAATTTATTTATGTCAATAAAGGATATCCACCTTCTGTCTTTACCCACACTTCCAGGTTCTTGGGGTCAGAGGATAAACTGGACTATATAGAGCTGAATTTTAATTCTATAAATCTGGTGAATATTGCCAAGGTGGAAAAAAATTTCCATGTGTGATATTAAACATTGCCACCATGCGCCCTCCAATTAAAAAAAAAAAGACACTAAAGAATATATAAAGGAAGGGAAAATTGCAAATCTTGCTCAATATGCTATATATCCATTGAATATGTTACATTCATTGCACATCTACACAATCATGAACTTAAAAGGGGGCATGGGGCATTTGTGCAGTGTTGTAAAGCTGTGTTCCTGACACTAATACAAGATTCTGTCTTTCACAGCACTATTTTTTTTCAAAAGTTATTGATTCTCCTATTCTCATAAATAGTCATACGACTCCAGAATTCAGTTAGGTGGAGCCATTTGAATTTAGAGTTAGTAAAGATGTAATTGCTTTTATTTCTGATGTCACATTATTAAATATTGCTGTTCATATCTGGAGCTTCTGCCCTCTGCTCCACCACACCCTAGAAGTATGAGGAGAATAAATGTATATTTTAATTGATTTTGATCAAACAGTTCTTGCCCTGGGTAGTATTAGATAGCTAAGTCATTGCAGCAATTATATAGCAGTATTCACCACGCAGGCCTTTCATCTACTTATAATTTAAAATCAATAACGTCTAAACAAGGACTGCGATGGCATTTCAATGCTTGCCAAAGAACATGTAGACATCAGAGCTGCCTCAGAAGTGGTTTCCACATGCATTTTGAAAATAGGGGAAAAATATTCTAGATGTCTTACTTATAGCCTCAAAATATACATTTCCAGGTAGCTAAAAGAAAGTACCTAATTGCAGGGTTCTAGGGTATACTAATAAACTTCAAGGTAATTATTCTTTTTTGTTTTCTATTAGAAAAGTAAGGTATGCCACTGTTTTCCAAGACAATATTCCTTACAAATAGAACATAAAATTAAAAATGTAATATTTTGCAAAACTAGCTTGAAATCTATTCATTGAGATGCCTTAAAGTAATAGTGTATCTAATTAGTATTTTTTGCATCACATATTCAAAACCTAAAATGTAGGAATTATTAAAAATTCCAGGACAAATCTTTTCTTCAAAATTTATAATCTTTATTCTTCTAGGCTATACAATAAGCTAAGTCAAGTTGTAAATGAGTAAAAAGTTTTAACTTTTTTCATATGATAAGTGTTAATTTAAAAACAATTATATTCTCTCTTACCTATATTTGTTATTCTTTAAAGAGACCAATTTTTTAAAGAAAACTTTTGCAAACTGCTTCTTTTTTTCATTTCATCAGAATCAAAGAACATGGTACCTCAGTGAGTAATTAGTCCCCAATTCCATCACTGGTTAGCAGATTTCCTGCATCATGAACAGGAATCCAGAATGATGGTTAGGAAATAAACACACAATAATTTTAAGCCAGTAATCTTCATTGAGTAAGGTCAAATTGACAAATGCTATAAAAGGTGCAAAACTCCTCGGAGAAGCCCTTCACTTCAGTATGTGTAATCCCAATTAATGTGTAAAACCAATTAATTTTTTCCCTCATGCAATGTTTACAGCTCTTATGTAAGCATGTCAGCTTTCTGAACTAACTTACTTCTGCCAAACACATCAGTACATCACAAGTCAGTGAATAGATGTAAATGAGCCAGATATTGCTCTAGGAAATTACAGAATCAACTGAAACCCCAATAGGAGACACTTCTTTTTTCTTAAAAAAAATTATCAGTATAATCCTTTACCTTTACAAAATCACTATGTTTATGAAATGCATGGTGAATCATCTAAGTAGCTTTAGAAAATCCAAGTTTCTAAAGCTTCTCAAATTTAATACAGGTGGTTTTTTAATACTATAAAGCTAATCTCATTCCTAAATATTTGCTTACACTTGTTTTTGCCTACAAATTACCTACAATATATGAAGATAAATGGTGAAGATCTCTCCAGGTTTTGCAGAACCATAGGCTAAGAAGTTTTGCCAACTATATGAGAATATTAAAGTGTCACTTTTAAGCTATTAGCATCTCCAAATTTCCTTAGTATAACCCCAGCCAAGAATATTATTAGTGAGAATATCTGTATTGGTAAATGCTGTGTGGAGTAAATTGAATCAATATTTTCATTGTTAACCATCAAATTGGGTGGCAACTATCTATTTTAACTCTTATGTTACAAGAATTAATTCTGATTGAGTAATATGAATAAAAATATACCATGAAGAGGGTCATTACTTTTTCTTTACTGTTCAGCAATAAGCTAGTATATTTGTAACTGTAATTTTCTGCAACTAGTCTTTTTTTAAAGAGAGAGGGTCAGTCAGAGAGAGAAAGAAAGAATCAATTTTATTTAGCTTTCATTTCTTTGTACGTGGTGGCTGGGGTTCCAGCCTGTGGACTCACACGTGCAAAGCAAGTACCGTAACCACTGAGCCACCACTCCAGCTCTGCAACTAATTTTTTAATCATCTTTGGAAACAATATGTCCAGTGAAGTACCTATTTACCTTTGTAAATATTCTGTGTGCATTGATCATCTCATTGTAACTGTTATATGCTACAATAAATTAATATCTATTATTTTTTGTTCCTTTTAACTTCTTATTTGCTCTTATCTCTTTTCATGCAGCTGTTCGTTCTTCTTTGAAGAGTACTTTCAGTTAGTTAGAATCATATCTGCAACATTGTGCTTGGTCTAGCTGCCACAATTTTATGAGAGAATTTGAGAATATAGTCTAACAAATGATCATAAAATGCATGTGTTCTGATTCGCCTAATAAACATATCATAAATATTTCTAGGGATCTTAAGTGTAAGAGAAGACCCTTGATTGTGAGAGGAAGTATCTCTTGCTTATGAAATGTCTTCCATGCACCTCCACATTTCTACATTAATCGTATTGTATTACACTGAGCATAATTGCAACATATGTAAAAGATCTATGGTTTTCGAACAACACAATTTGTGTACTGTTTTAATTGCTAATTAGAACTTTGAATCTTCCAAAGTATTAGCAACATACTTATTCATAAGCATCCATAGTGAATGACCAAATAAATGCAGAAAAATAATTACTACATTGACAGAAATATATTATTATAGATGATTTCTGCAATTTTCATTTTAGGATTGTACTATATGTCATCCATTACTATGCTAGACAACTTACTTTGAAAGCAAGAAACATCAATGCATGGATTACTTACGCTAATATATTGGAGTTAAAACACTGGAATAACTTCAAAATTCACAGAATTTATCTTCATTGAATTTTCTCCTGCTAATAACCTGTCCTGGATAAAGATATTTGAATTGAGAAGTTAACATAAAATATGGGGATAAAGGAATTCAATCCAATGAATTAGAATCTTTTCCAATATTCTCATATATATGGAAAACATAGCATAAAATCTATGGCATGCACCACAAAGTAAATGTGGACCATATACTGTCCTTGGAAAAAAGGACACACGTAATTGGTATGGAGAAACTTCTTTCTTTTGAAATTCCAGAGGGAGTTGAACCAAAGACCCATTATGGTTTATCAACATACAGCAAATTTCAGGATTTCTTAAACCCTTTTATTACCATGATGCAGGGACTGCAGTTTATTTATTTATTTATTTATTTATTACCAAATGAAGACTAGAAGTTAAAAAAGAAGACTGCAGACGTTTTTGGACATTTTTAAAATCTCTTTAGGGTTTCTATAAATATGTTATAATCTTTTGCCTTCAGAGGATAATCCAAAAAGAACTTAAGTTTTTGGGGTAAAAAAGCAAATATATGCTCTCTGAAGATTCCACAGATCTTGTAATCATGATTTTGACCACTTTGAATAGGAATTTTTTTTCTTTGAACATCTATGGGGTATTAAATAGAAAAAATATGATACTCTGACATCATGTAACTACAAAATACTAACAAGATACTCACATAGTACAAATCATAATGTAAATAGTATAGTATAAATAGTCACCGCATAGTACTGTTTGTCCTGTGGATGTGAAGTTTAGTCCCATGGTCCTTACAGTTTGGGGCATGAAGGGCAAAATAAGAAAGATTGGTTATGGTATTAGTACATCCTTGGACAAAGGCTGAGACCTGGCCTGGCTATATTCTTCCTGAATTATTTATATATCACTTTCTACACTGATAAATGGCTATGATATACTTTGCTTCTTGGATATATATGAATAAATCTATGTTCCTGGCAAGCAGTATGTGGGTATATTCTTTAGGATTTATCAGCTGCAGCTATAATAAGTACAGAAAATGAGTTAAGAGCTGTAAAATCATTTTAAAACATCTAATTCCACTTTACAATTTTAAAAAAATGTCATTGGAAACTTCCCTTTCACTCATTCTGTAATAAGATTAATATCCTTTCTATTTCCTTTAATTCATGTGAATCATTACTACAATGCTTAACTGTCTTTAAATATGGTTTTCTTTCTTCTCTCTCAATACCTGAAGTGTCTCAGAGTGGGGAAGACAATATTTTTCTGTAATATGTACTTTGAAATGCTTGTTGACTGCCATGGCATCTTATATACTGGCTGACAGATATGATGGTGATCAGTTGTGCCACCTGTATTATTTAAATAATTACCCAAATGCTACATGAAATGTATAGTCTGTTAATATGCCCATAATTCCAAACACCTAAACAATGTACACGTATTTTGTTAATTATAAAAATATTTAGCTATATAGTAGTGAAGAGGCATATATTAGAAATATCTAGCTGGTTTGCATATTGTATATAGTTTTAAAAAAACAGAGAGGGGGAGAGAGGAAGAGAAAGAGAGAATCAGTTTTATCTATTTTTTCAACTGGGCTTTGTTTTTCTGACGCTTAGTTGTGTATGTGGTGTTGGGGTTCAAACCTGGGTCCTCACTCATGTCACACAAATGCTCCAACCACTAAGCCACTGCTCCAGCCCACATTGTATCTAGTTTTGAGTGTTGTGCCCTCCTGTGGTGTCAGTGAGCAATGTTGTGAATATACTAAAAACCATTGAACTGTACACTTAAAATCGTTCAAATGTTGAATTTTCTGTCATGCGATTTTTTTGCAATGAATAAGCAGAAGGATGAAAAAACAGTCCAGAGGTGTATAGGAAAACACTACTGTAAATCTAAAATTATTTCAAAATGAAATTGAAAAGAAAAAGGGAAAAACAACCACGGAGTCTATAATGAAATGGATATGTAATGAAAGATATCAAAATAACAAACCACAAATAGTAAACACTAAGACAATAATATTTAATTCATGTGCTTCATATAATTAATACTATTGAGCTATTCTCATAAATTTATTTGAACATGCAGTTCTGTCCTAAATAATTACAAGTATAATCACATCACAGTGCTAAAATATCTGTTGCTACAGTAATAACTAGTGTGTATGGGGGCTAATTTATTATTGGAGACAAATCAATACCGTATTTAAAAATCCATGTTTCCAAGGTGAAATCAGACTATATTGTATAATAGAGTTGACAAGGTTAATTCATTTGAATTCACATGACCATTACCTTTTTAAACATTGAAAATAATGAAGATTATATAATTGACATTGTGTTAAAAATAAAAATTTTTTTTTTATTTTTGAACAACCTTACACGATTTTAACAAAATAATATAAAATGTGTATAAAATGTGTAAATATTCTGGATATTGCAATTATCTCCAG
>PVKS010018884.1:0-39281 GCA_004027875.1 Aplodontia rufa
TTAGTTGTATATGTGGTGCTAGGGTTTAAATCTTTTTACAGCAAAATAATAGCCTTTTCCATTGGATGTATATGCAGTATTTTATATATACACTTATCCATTGATGGACATTTGTGCTATTTTTCTTTTTGGCTATTAGAAATAATGTTGCTGTGAGTATTCGTTTATTGATTTTTGTGAGGATATATATTTTCATCTTTCTTGGGTATAAGTCTATAGTGACCTTTGAAGAAACTGCCAGAATATTCTCCTATTTAGGAGAAAGTACCAATATGAAAGTTCAGTTTTTTTCCATATTTTTGCTAACACTCATTTAATATTTGTCTGTCTTTTTTTTTTAAGAGAGAATCAAATCGATTTTATTTAGTTTTTCATCTGGCTTTTGTTGCTCCAACACTTGATTGTGTATATGGTGCTAGGGTTCGGACCCTGGTCCTAATGCATGCCAGGCAAGTACTGTAAATGCTGAGCTGCCATTCCAGCCCCTAATATTTGTCTTTCTGAAACCATCTATGGTTTATAGCATATATGGAGTGGTATGCCATTTGTGGTTCTTGTTTGCAATTCCCCTGATAGCCGATGATATCAAGTATCTTCATATGGTTATTGGTTTTTATATACATTTTTGGAGAACGAATTTCCTTTTATAAATTGTTTAGCCATGCATAAACACAATACCAATGTTCTGAAACAAGGAGAAAAACCCTAAGGGTTTTTGAACAGTGCTCTCATAATGGAAATCATAGAGAAAGTAGCCAGGATTGTTGCATCTAGAGCTGGGAAAAGGTACATACTCTATAAGAACCTATGTCAAAATAGGACAAAGAAAAAATGAGAAGAACAAGAATAAAACTCAGTGATCCAGGGACCAAAAAGGGAAATATTAAAGATAGGTAAGCCTGAAAATAGACAGTACAAAAAAGGTACACTTAGTGAAAGCATTGTAATATCAAGAAATGTGAGAATACACATGTGCAAGCTTAAGAAGAGCTGATCTTGAAAGTAAAATTGTTACCACTAGAGAATGGGAAGAGTTGTGGGTGGTTGAGTGAGCAAAAGGGAAGTTGGGTTTAATCAGTGTATCCCACTGATCTATACAATTTTTAAAATTACATCAGTTAAAAAAATGAGAGTAGTCCTTAGAAATATTCTTTTATATAACTAAGCAGAAACCATGCTTATAGATACATATAGTTTTGTAAAGAAAATTGCAAGTAAGGACTCCATGAACAGTGAGATCAGTTGTACTGATTTAGTCACTTCTTCAATACTCCTAATGATGAGCCCACTCCCTCGTGCCAAGCTTTTCCCTTCCTGGATAGTTTTAATTGTTATATTGAGCTAAAGTCTGTCTCCTTTTGTTTCCAGTCACAGGTTCTAATTAGACTGGGTTGTTCCCTTTTAAATATTACTGCTTAAATTCAGCTGTCTTATATTCACCTTCATTCCATTTTTCCCCTCACATAAAAATACCCAAGTTCTTTGGAAATGTTCAGGTTGCTGAGTAAGTACTTCAGAGTGATTTAAATGAATGGGATGATTCATTTTTATTATAGTTAACACATCCCCTCCTTCTTATACCACTCTCCAGTAAAATCTGTACCCTTATACTCGCACTGCCTCTCTTTAATCTATATCAGGTTCGCTTCCGGAGATGAATATGGGAAAGGGCTAAGGACAGGGATAACTGTTTCTTTCCTTTGTCTTGTCATTGCCGAACTACCAGTGTCATCAGTACTTCTACCTATGTTAGATTTATTCTATGACCAAGTTACCTTAGGGAAGATGGCCACCCTGCAGGCTCCAGATTTGTATCCTCTTGGCCCGCCATAACTGCAGTAGAACAGGAACTTCTTTCAGCCTCTGTCCATATATCGGTTTAGGGAAGAACTTGAGTGCTTGTTTAAGCTATATATATGAGCCAGTGCTATTGCTAGGGATATGGGAAACAGAGTGGCCAACTTAAGTCATCTATAACTAGAAAACCAGTTTCTCTTGATTGATATCCCCTCTAATGCCTGGTGGACTTCTAGAGAAGGGCAGGCTTCCAGAGCAAATAGGAGCACTAGGCAACTAACCAACAAATACCAGTTATATGCATTAGGGAAAGAATCTTCTTCCTGCTGTCTTTTTGGGTCCGTAAGATGTCTCTTAAGGACTATTAGTGTGATGGAAGGATTGCACAGTTTTCAACTTTGAACAGTGTTAGATCAAAATTGATTTTTCTTTAACTGCTGACATCTACTCTCAGTGGAACATTGGTGGATAAATTATAACGGGTACAGTTAATATTTTCTGTTCTTTTTTATACATATAAAATAATTCATAATTTTAATAATGACCAAAAATCAGCTGTGCTTTAAATAGATAAATAATATTTGGGTTATAATTTCCCTTTAATATTAGTGAACTATAGAAATGTTTAACCTAGTAATCCATAATGTTTTAAAAGTGTTACAGAGGTAAATTACTGAGGTGGTGGTGTTTGATTTTTTTTTTTTTCCCTTGATGATGTCGCAAAAAATATTCCCATCTTACACAAATTTATGTTACCATAGGTACCTGCAAGGTGTGGAGTAACAGTCCGAGACAGTCTAAAGAAAGCACTGATGATGAGAGGTCTTATCCCAGAGTGCTGTGCTGTTTACAGAATTCAGGATGGGTATGGTTTGTATGTGTTATGAAGTTTTGTTTAAAAAGAAAATCAGACAGTCTTTGGGGTTTTCTGTAGGATCTTTACCTACAGGGGATTGAAAAGCAATTTTAGAAAAAGGAAATCTAATTATTACTGAGAATTTTGTGTGAGTATAATGTATGTTACTTTAATCAGATGACTTTATTGGAGTATGAGATTTTTTTGAATTTTTGAAACATTTAGAGTGTAGTTTGCTTGGATAATGCATCCTTATCCACTCCCCCATTTTTAATACAAACTCATACTTTCTATCAAAATTAATGTTCTGTATTGAGCACTTTCTTTCAGAAAGTATCTAACATTGTTCCAAGACTCCCAGGTTTTGAATCCAAATTTCAAATCATCTCTTGGGGGCATATTATATTGTCCCTTGAGTACTCTTTTTTTATTTTGGACCCCAGGAACAATCAATTTTTTGCTGTTGTAGGTCTTTTCTGGAGCTGAGTTGAAGAAAAGAGTACATCTCTTTACCCTGCTGTTTGTCCAAGAGTGATACATTTATTTGGGGTAAACTTAAAAATTTTTTGCCATTTAAATTTCTAATGATGGAAGATCAAGGAGCCAAGCCTCCCTTGTACTAGCCCCTCAGTAACCAATTTTCATATCTTCAGTATAAGGCATTTTGAGTATTTTTAGGTATAATGACCAAGAAAGATTTATGTCTACATTTTTCAGAGAGAAGAAACCAATTGGCTGGGACACTGATATTTCCTGGCTTACAGGGGAGGAATTGCATGTAGAAGTGTTGGAGAATGTTCCACTTACAACACACAACTTTGTATGTACCTTCACATTTTTGAAATGTCAAAATGTTCAAGTTCTTGTTAATGTATTTTTATTTGGGGAATATGAAAAGAATTAACTCATTTTGTGTTAATATTTCACCTAAGTTGAAAATTCGTTGTTCTTCAAACTTTTATTTAAAGAGTTTTATTTTTATTTTTTTTAAGATAGAGGAAGAGAGTCAATTTTATTTATTTTTTCATCTGGTTTTTTATTTTTCTCCACTCCACTTAGTTCTGTAGGTGGTACTGGGGATTGAATCCAGGTCCTCTTGCATGCCCGGCAAGCTCTCTACCACTGAGCCACCTCTCCAGCCCTAAAGAGTTTTATTTTAATTATGTGGTTTTTGCCTTAAAAATAAATACATGTCTGTTATTAAGAGAAAAAAATTTGGAGTGATGCAAAAGTACATCAAGTAAAAAATAAAAGCCCCCTCCTACAGGTCAACATTTGTATGGACTAAATAGTTAAGTTGTATAGTGTTCCATACTTTTTCTGTATATACAGAAAACACAAAGTTTTCTCCTTTCTCAAGTTTTTCTCTTCCCTTCATTACCTTCCATTTCTTTCCCTTTCTTAAATCAAAAATGGAGTCATGCCATGTGATTTGCCTCCCCCCCCTTTTTTTTTTTAGTTCAACAGGACATTTAGCTTTATTCTTGTAATGCTAGCTTCCAATAATTCATAAGAACAGGAATTTGGTATATTTAGCCATTTTTCTATTAATAGAAATATATTAAAGTTTTTGTATTTTTAAAAAATCCATTGCATACAGGACTCAACAGAATCTGCCTACACACTTGTGTAATGTTTTTGAAGAATAGGGTAATAGAAGTTGAGAGTAAAATAACTGGATATTGAACTCTCCTTCAGTCTTTTCCCTTTCTGGTTTTTGCATTTGCTAGAACCTCGAATAAACTAAGTGTCACCAGCATGTGGCCTTCCAGTAGTTTACCATAATGTGTAGATATGCTCAAATTCCAGATGAAGCATAAGCTGTAACCCAGAAGAAAGATAGATCTTCCTGTGCCCACCTTTATTGACAAAGGTATCCTTACAGATGCAAACATGTTGCTTAAAATTTATGCTCAAATGCATATTCACATATTTTCTCCCCTCTATTTTGCTTTCCTCCCTACATCCCTCTCTCTTCTTCTTTCTTGGCTCTCTCTTTTTTCTCCTTCATATGGGCAACCACCTAGTTATGCAAAGTTTTGAAACATAAGGTGTAATGACAGGAAGAAAAGCAGTTGAGTAGTTTAATGAAGGAAGAGGAGATTGAGGGCTTTATGAAACTGAGCAAATTATCAGGTGAATGAGAGTATGAGTGGTGAGCAGAAGGAATCAGATGATTGAAAAGTACTGATATCTGTGAAAACATTTTTCTGTGTTGTTTGGTGTTCTGCTGGAAGCATAAAGATGCTTAGTTTGGTAAATAATGGCCCGAAAGAAAATATTAAGCAAGGTATTTTAATTTCTTGCATAACCAGAGACAAATGGAGAAGGAACAAAGCTAGAAACAAGAATTTGTGTTTTTCACATCCCCTAGGAAGTGATACGTATGGGGGAAAAGGTGAAGAAAACAATTGCCACTTTTTTTTTTTTAACAATTGCCACTTTTAAAACTATATAAGTGTTCTCAAAAAGGATTATATGTCAGGATATAATTTTTTTTATGAAATACTTTAAATAACTGTTCCATTAAATAAATGTTGATTGAAAATAGTTTTGGTGTTAGGATCAATTTAATGTACTGTGAGAAGAATTTGTATCTAATAGATTCAGAAATTCATTATATATATCAGAGTAAGTATTGTTAGGATTACAGGCATATATACTGGGTCATAAGGTAAAATATATTTATTACCATTGTTTATGATTGAAACTTTAAAACTCTCAGATGATTGAGAATATACAGTGAAGAATGAACTAGGAGTCAGTCACCCATGCTTTCAGCGCTGAAATAGCCATTATTAAGTTTGGTTTTTGTGTGTCCGTCTTAAGTTTTCTGTTTATTATATGCCCAAAATATGTACATTTTAAGCAATTTCTGTTTTTGGTAAGGTGGATTCTCCCTAGCACAGTTTGTTTTCCATATGTATATTACTTGCCTTTTGACATGGAATTTTTACATACTGCCTTTTGTTTGATGTATATAAATGTTCATTAATACGTTAGGTTGTTGGATAGTCTCATTCCCAGCAATTGATAGTTTGTTAAAAGTACTTTTTATTGCTGGGTGTGGTGGTGCACTCCTGGAATCCTAAAGTTTTAAGGTTTTCTTGTTGTTGTTGTTGTTTTGGTCCCAGGGATTGAACCCAAGGGTGCTTAACCATTGAGCCAAATCCCCAGCCCATAGAGGATCTAACTGGGCAACACAGCAGAACCCTGTCTCAGAAATTTTCTTTTTAATTTGTATTTGAGGTGTTTTTCCCACCCCTTACCCAAGTTATTCCTATTCTGACTTTTATATAATTACATTCTGGTTTTATCTTTTACAAATAATTATTTTTACATTTGTACTGAGATAGTGTATGTGTGGAGTTTTGAAAATAATACCGAGGTGCAAGGCAAGGTTGTGCAAGTCTGTAGTCCTAGGGACTCAGGAGACTGAGGCAGGAGGATCACAAGGTCAAGCCCAGCCTTAGCAACATAGTGAGACCCTGTCTCAAAAAATAAAAAGGGCTAAGGATATAGCTCAATGGTAAAGCACTCTTGGGTTCAATTCCCTGTACCAAAAAATGAACAAAAAGTAATTCAGAGTTGCTTATAATAAATAATTATCTGTTGTCCTATCCTGTGATAGCTTCTAATGCTGGTTACAGATTTCACCAGCATTGTTTGTATTCATGTACATTAATAATGATCAACTTCAGAAAGTAATTTTAAAAAATCATCTATCCACAATTTTACCTTTCAAGTGTGGTTAGAAAGTAACGTAGGATAGCCCTCATTTCTCTCTCAAATTGTAATTCTAGCTTAACTGTACATTAAATTTATATTTTATATTCTTAACTAAAAGACCCCTTACCCATAGAAATCACTTTTCAGTAGTTTTTAGAAATAGTGCCATTTCAACTAAGTTAACCTTTTTATTTTTTAGACCACAGATAACAGATTCTGGTTCTTTTGCCTATTTTATAAATTATATTCTTTCACCCTTCCCTCCCTTAAACCCCTCCAGAAGGAATTTCTGTTAATTTTTAATAGTTTTGTTTTAAGCTCATTGGGTGATGGCTGTCATATTACTAAATATTTTTTAGCCAGTTTCTTGGCAA
Source organism: Aplodontia rufa (assembly GCA_004027875.1). Classification (NCBI taxonomy): domain Eukaryota; kingdom Metazoa; phylum Chordata; class Mammalia; order Rodentia; family Aplodontiidae; genus Aplodontia; species Aplodontia rufa. The sequence goes on from PVKS010018884.1 coordinate 6,757, forward strand.
GTTTAGATATCATATACTGAGAAATCATTCCATTAGAAATTAGCTTATTTGTAATATTACAGCCCTCTTCCCTTCCTACCTCCTCCCTCCCTCGTTCTTTGGACATCTTTATAACTGGTGTTCTTGCTTTGTCAATACCAGTCAGCATTTCTTCTCTCTCCTCTTTGTACAATAATTAAATTATACCCTTCTTTTTCATCCTTTTACCTCTGTACCTTCATTTTCTACTTTTACATTTATATTGTCAAAGCTTGAAATTAGTTGCTAGTCTTTCTCATTCTTGACTTCTGGGTTTTTAAATTGGATATTGGGATGGAAGATAAATATGTGTTGTTCATCCACATCTTGAACCCTCTGATTTTCATTTTTGTATTTTAGTATATGAATTTTTATATTTAATATGTTTATGGTATAAATATATTAAAACTTTGTTATTTAAAAAAAGTAAATATGGTGATTTCTGAAAGGGTTCTCACAAGCTTTTGAAATTCTCTGTGTTTTTTTTACTTTGCAGGTAAGGAAAACTTTTTTCACCTTAGCGTTTTGTGACTTTTGTCGAAAGCTGCTTTTCCAAGGGTTCCGCTGTCAAACATGTGGTTATAAATTTCACCAGCGTTGTAGTACAGAAGTTCCACTGATGTGTGTTAATTATGATCAACTTGAGTAAGTAATACAGAAAGAACCTCTCTTCTGTATCTACCATTTTACATTTAAATTTTAATAATATGAAGCTAGTATGTCTTGAAAGTCAGTTGGAATTTTCTGTCTAGTATAGTTGTTATGGGGAATTCTTTTAAAGTATGATTAGAGAATAGCATGTAACATATAATAAACAATATGGAAAAGCCAACATTCTCTCCCAAATTGTAATTCTGGTGCAGCCATATATTTTATGTTTTATATTCTCTTCTAATTAATAAAGAACCCCTAGTGCATAGAAATCATTTTTTAATACTTTTTGGGAGGAGACCTCAACCACCATTTCAATTAAATTCACCATTATATTTTTTAATCATTTTTCTCTCAGTTAAGTTATATTTTTGAATCTGATTCTGTCAGTTTTTTTATGAATTACTTTTATATTCTTTCTGTCTCCCCCCTCCCATTTCTCCCTCCCTCTTTCTCTCCAACCTTCTGCCTCCTTCCCCCAGTTTATTTAAAAGTAAGATATAAAAATCTTCATACCCAATTTATTTCTTTCTTTCTTTTTTTTTTTTTTTTTCCTTAATGCTGGAGTATTTTTTAACAGATTAGACTGAGTCTATTACAATCTTTCTTTTGTTGCTGCTGCTGTTAAGGTCTTATATTTCCTGATCACTACTTCCTGAACTGATAGAATTTAACTTCATACTTTAAAGTAGATTATAATGATGTAGATACTTATTAGCAGTAGATACTTATTCTAATTTTTTTTTACTATAAAGCATGATTTTTCCTCTTCTAATATGTGGAATTTTGCTTACAAGAACAATTAGTTGTAGATTCTGAGTTTGCCTTTGAAAATACAATGTAATATTTTTAAGAAGTCTTTAGACAAAAATACAGCTAATTAAATTTTAATTAATCAGATGTGAAATTTGATCCCAGATTTTCCCAATAGCTGTGTGTCCTGGTGTATTGAAGCTTCTGGGTTTTGCACAAGTTAGGTTTGTTTTGTTTTGTTTTGTTTTTACCTCACAGTTTGCTGTTTGTCTCCAAGTTCTTTGAACACCACCCAATACCACAGGAGGAGGCCTCCTTAGCAGAGACTGCCCTTACGTCTGGATCATCCCCTTCTGCACCCCCCTCAGAATCTATTGGGTATGATTTGACTCCTGCTGTTCAGTGACATGCTATTTGAACTGCCTTCTAACACTTGAATTGGTAAATTAAGGAATTTTTTTTCAAATAACTTATTTTATCATATCAGTTAGCTATTTATATGCATTTGATACAGAATTAGGATTTCAGCTGGCATAGAGTGTTTCAGGACCAGACCTGAAAAAATTCAATCAATAGATAATTTTATTTATTAGATAATATTAGATATAGAAGCAAATTATTTCCTTTCATAAGAGTAGCATTAACATACAATAGCAAATAAAAGATAGTATATTATTATAATACATAATTTCTGATAGACTGTTAAACTGTATGATGAGGGCAAGTGTTTTTATGCTAAGTAGGAAAAGGGAGACTAGCATAAGAGTGCTCTGGAAAACTTAATGGAGAAGATGACATTTGAGCTGGACCTTAAAGAATGACTAAATGAGTCTAAGGAATAAAGCATGGTGATAGGGAATAGAGAAGGAACATAAATGAAAGGAATGAGAGCTGGGCATGGGGAATGCCTATGATCCCAGCGGCTCAGGAGACTGAAGCAGGAGGATTGCAAGTTCTAGACCAGCCTGGGCAATTTAGCAAGACCTTGTACCAAAGTAAAAAATGAAAAAGGATGGGAATATATCTCTGCTCAAACCCCATTACCAAAAAAGAAAAAAATAAATAAAAGAATAAAAATAGCAGGCTTAGGAACTAGTGAAGAAAGGTTTATCTAAATTGAGAGGTTCCATGTTTAAGACCAGATTATAGAGTGTCTTGGAATTTACTTGATACAAGAAGCGGGTACAAAATTAAAGGTTTTCAAGCAGATTACTAATTAATGAAAGTGGGTTTAAAGAATCACATAGCAGGGACTGGAGCAGTGGCTCAGGGGTTATGGTGCCTGCCTGGCATGCTCAAGAAAAAGGGTTCAAACTCCAGCACCCATGTACATAACTAAGTGTCAGAGCAATGAAAGCCATGTGTAAAACTCAATAAAAATTGAGTCTCTGTCTCTGTCTCTCTCTCTCTCTCTCTCTCTCTCTCTCCCTCCCTCCTCTATTTAAAAAAATCACATAGCAGTGAAATACAGATGAATTGATAGAGAAAAGTCTAGAACAAAGACAGCCTACTAGGTAGTAAAGTCTTAGAGCAGTGAAGACATGAACTAGAGTGGGAGCAGTGTAAAGTTTTGGGTATTCTTAAAGTACAAAAGAAAGAAACTAATATCAGTTGTACAGGACAAAGCAGAAAAATGATTTTAAAAGCAGCATCAAAGTATCATATATTTAAGCATCATAGTAGGAACAAAAGAGATATGATATTGATGTGATAAGTGTAAGTTGGCTCTGGAGCATTTACACAGATCTGCTTATTCTTTTCCTAAGATTTGGAGTGGCATTGTTTATGCTGTGCCTGGAAGCATATGATTACAAAGAAAAAAAAATCTTCATAGCATTCTGTTCTAGAATATCCCCAAGAAATTTAGTTCAGAAATATTTTCAGTTTTTACCCTACTTCCTCCCACTCTTCACAGTGTGATATTTTTTTGGATTTCTACATAGATAAAAATAATCATAAGTTGATGCTTCTAATAGACCTGTTATTTTTATGAAGCCAACCTTCCTGAAGGTCTCATAGTTTATAAAATTAAGCAAAAGAATTTTATATTAAGGAGTGGGTGTATTTGTCCTTTTGGAATATTAGAAAATGCAGCCACTGTGTTCTTTTGTCAGGCTCACTGTTCTTTCTTCTAGTGGACTCGTTTTATTCCTGCTGCTCTGTCATTAGTTGTATGCAGGGTGTGTGTGTGTGTGTGTGTGTTTAGATGATCAAATCAAAATGTTTTTGTTGTTTGAGTTTTTAATTAATCTTTAATCTTTCAGCTTTGATATTTTCTGCTGACAGATTCTGTAGACCATGATACATTTCTAATGACAGGACCCAGTTCTGTGAGGAGATTTACAAAACATTGTAATGAAATTAGCTTAGCCTCTTTGAAGGTGTGCAGTGGTAACAATCCAGGACATTTGCCTTCCAGTGAAGGTGCTGTCTTAAGAAATACCTGTTCCATAAATATTTTATTCATAATTATACTGAAGTAAATTCTGGTCTTGAGCAAATGATAAGATGTTCAAACTTCTCTAAATCATTTTCCTGATTCTTTTATGTCACAGTGTAGATGGTTGCCTCTGTAGAGACAGAAGTTTGTCATATTCAGTATCCTGAAATAGATATGTTCATTTTGTTAATGGTCCTGATAACAATTGTAATATCATGAAGGAAGTGTGATAAGGGATGTAACCAAGATATTTGGGAGAAATGATATATTGGCCCAGTTTTGATACAAAGTAAGAGATGCCTCTTTTCTACTTTTTAAAAATGCTGAAGAGTATATAAATTTAGGAAATGTCAGCATTTAAAATTTGTACATCACTGAACATAAGTAGTCACTTTGCTTCAAAACTTTAAATATTCTAGCTTGAAAATGAGGTCTAACTTAATAGTAATATACTGAAGAGTGTTAAAGTTTAAATTTTTTTAATTTTAAATTTGGTGTTGCTTTAAAGAGGTTTTCAACAGGATTAATCAAAAGGTATCATTGAGAGAAAGCCAGATGGATGTCTGGCAAGGTACTTCATGGGGTATAAATTACCTTCATCCTGGTAAAGATTTCCCAGTATGGAAACTCAGTTTTTCCATTCTGAGAAATGATGAGAGCTAAGAATATACTGGTTTACATTAAACAAAGTCAGAACAGACTGATTTAGTCTGTTTAGAGTATCAATTCTTTCTGTAAAAAATATACCTATTAAAAAAAACCAGGCTTCGGGGCTGGAGCGGTGGCTCAGTGGTTGCGGCACTTGTGGCGCTTGCCTGGCATGTGCAAGTACACGAGTTCAAACCCCAGCACCACATACACAACAAAGTGTCAAAGCAACAAAAGCCACATGAAAAACTAAATAAAAATTGATTCTCTCTGTCTCTTCTCTCTCTCACTGTCCCCTCTTTAAAAAAAAACAAAAACAAAAAAAAAAACAAAAACAGGCTTCTTCGATGGGCCAGCACTCTTTTAGAAGATATTTACAGGAAACCAAATTATAATGTTTTTGTTAAGCATGGAATTAGGACATGGTATTGGTATTTAATACATTAGGGTATGATAACTTAAAGTATTTTCCAAAAGTAGTATATGTACTTGCACTCAAGGTTAGGGAACTGTGGATCAAAACACACCTTCCCTTCCAGGTGATATTAGTGTCTTTGATTTTACATGATAAGCATTATTCTCATTTTCTGTTTGTTTGGTACTGGGGATTGAACCTAGGGGCACTTTATCACTGAACTTCATCACCAGTCCTTTTTATTTTATTTTTTATTTTGAGACAGGGTCTGAGTTTCTGAGGCTGTCTTTGAACTTTTAATTCTCCTGCCTCAGCCTCCCAAGTTGCTGGGATTACAGGCTTGCACCACCACACCCAGTTATTCTCATTTTTTAATATATGCATTCTTTTCTTTAGATATGATAATGAAACTGAACAGATTAAATTCAGGAGTTTTTTGAGGGGGGCAGTTTGCTTCTGGATCAAAGTTCTTTGCATATATATATATATGTATATATATATATATATATACATATATATATATATATCATCCAATATGTTTCTGTCATAGTCCTAACTCAGTAAGTTTCAGGATGAGTTACCACCACTTCCTCCCACATGAGATCAATTATAATATTAATTAGACTAGCCTGTACAGTTCTAATTGATTTGGGCTTTTTCCAGTTTGAAGACCTGATTTAATGTATGTGCTTGCCCTGAGACTTTAATTAAATCATCCTACAAGTAGTTTTAAATGTCAGTGTACTTTCCAAAGGATTTTTTTAGCTAATGTAATTTTGCCATTCTTTTACCTCTCTCAGAATTCCTTAGCACAGGGCATGTATTTGTTGCCTAAAGCAAGAAATCAGATGGCTCTGTCATAAACTAAATATTTCTTAATAACCAGAAAGCATAAAAAGGACACAGATGAAATACACTAATTTTTCCAAAGTCCAGTTCTATCAGTCTTGCCTAGAATTCTAATTAGGCTGATAACAGTTTTTTAGTACATATGTCTTATTTGCATAATAATTATATATGAATTCATGTAGCAAAAATGAGCACATAAAGTCAAAAATTTTCCCCTATCCTTGATAATTGTGCCTAATAATGTTGTGCTGAGAGAAGTAAGTGTGGTTCCAATTCCGTTGGCATGTTTTATTCAGAGGCTTTTGTCACTTTTCAACTTTCTTTGCACTTTAAACTTTAATCCATTACTTCACCTGCTGGTTTTTTTGTTTGTTTGTTTGTTTGTTTGTTGGGGGGGCAGGGACAGTACCAGGGATTGAACCCAGAGACACGTAACAGCTGATCCACATCCCTCACATTTTTTTTTTATTTAAATTTTTTATTTTTGAGACAGGGTCTTGCTAAATTACTGAGGCTGGCTTTGAACTTGTGATCCTCCTTCCCCAGCCTCCCGAGTTGCTGGGATTACAAGTGTGCACCACCATGCCTGGCTTTGCTATATTTTCTTACCATTCCTCTTCAAACCTTCTCCCATCACAAAATATCTTTATTCCCTTATCGTTGTTTTTCTGGCCTAACAACCACTAAATAATGCTGATTGGAGAGTTTACATAAGGTGGGTGGGATGATGACCAACATGTGTAAAGAGCTTGTTAATTACTTCATTGGTTCTAATGGTGGAGCTCAGTGAGACAACCATACCTTCTTACCCAGTGATCTTACTGCTCTGGTGGGACTACTTTTCTGAGGGACGTAAACTCCTTACAGGTGCTTACAGTCTGTTCTCAGAACTATAGGTTTTCTGTGTCTCTTTTGTTTTAGGGCCAATGAGAAATCATACTTCCTTATTTATCTACAGTACCAAAGTAGGTCAACCTATAACCTATTTTGGTGGTTTGATCAAAAAACAATTTTTAGAAATAAATTGCTTTAATATTTAACATATGATTCTCTTGTGTCTTTGATATCAATAATTGAGCATGATAAACATTTCAAAATGTGGAAGACACTGGCTCTGAAAATCATCTTCTGAATTTGGAAATGATCTTTTGATAATTGTTTAGAACTTTCATTCACCTTGGGTATAAAGCAGCAGGTCCACTTTTCAGGTCCTGAAATGTACAGGTTATATTCTCAAAATAGTTGTAACTTCCTAATACCTTTCATGAAGTTTTCATTTTAGTAATTTCAGCTTTCAAGAAATGACAGAGTTAGAGAAAATAGCAGATTTTGTTCATTTTTTACCTAGAACATTTGTCTATAACTTTAAAGATAAGAACCTCTTCAGCTGATTACTACCGGTAATTTCTAGCCATTTATAGATTTCCTTAGAGTTTTCTGGGTAAGAATCAAATATTCTTATTATTGACATTTCCTGAAGGTTTTTAAGCAAAGCAACCATGGCAGTTCTAGTTGTAGGCATGCCAGTTTTCTTTAATTTTTTTATAAAGCCATTACAGCTGGAATGCCAATGCTTTATTTTAGAAGTTTTTCTATTAAACACAAAATCTTCATATATTCCATTATTTAATATTAATATCTCTATATAGTTGCTCTGAATCTTTTCTTCCAATGACTTGATTTTTCCAGGCCCCAAATTCTCACCAGTCCGTCTCCTTCAAAATCCATTCCAATTCCACAGCCCTTCCGACCAGCAGATGAAGATCATCGAAATCAATTTGGGCAGCGAGATCGATCCTCATCAGCTCCCAATGTGCATATAAACACAATAGAACCTGTCAATATTGATGTAAGTATTCAGCATTGCTAGAACTAAAAGATGCTGTTGTATTTCTTTATTTTTCTTCACTAATTATATTATAGATTAGAAATAAGTACCATATTTCATTTATCACAGTTATTTCAAGTGCTGGGCTTTATGTGAATCAGAGATCAGAAAAGCCTGTCATCTTCTCTAATATTAAATACTTCCTTCACTAGTGCCAAGCCAAATTAGTTATTTTGACATTTTCCTTAATGACACCAGCTGTGTAGAAGTCTTATATTCATATGAAAATAGACATCAAAAGTTTTGATAGAGGCCCTTGGGAATACAAAAAGTCCTAAAATTTTTATAATATTGATTATGATTGTGTTGTAAACAATAAATATGAAATTAACAATTTCAAATGGTACTGTCATAAGCTTGGCCTTTTAACCCACAAAAATTTGATTCTTTGTATGTTTAAAAATTAGTGATTAGTTGAAACTATAAGTTAAATTTTTAATGTTTAAAAAAAAACTGGGCTGGGCGTGGTAGCACACGCCTGTAATTCCAGTGAATCAGGAGTCTGAGGCAGGAGGATTGCAAGTTTGGGGCCACCATCAATAATTTAGCAGGGCCCTAAACAACTTAAAGAGACACTGTCTCAAAATAAAAAATGAAAAGTTCTATTTTATCATAAATTTTTATTTCAAACCAAAATCAGACTCTTCCTACTTTCTACTATGAAAAAGTTCATAAGTGGCTTTCTCCTAGTACCATTTTTCCTTAACTAGTAAATGGGGGGTGGGGGAGTATGAGAAGAAAGAGATTGTGAAATAAGAAATCAAACCATATTTCTAGGTTAGGACTGTACTCGTTGTGTCCAAAATTGTAGCCGCCTTCTTTCCTATTCCTTTTTTCTTTCCTTTTCCATGCCAGGGATTAAACCTAGCAGTGCTTAACCACTGAGCCACATCCCCAGACCAATCATCTTTACTTTTAAAACTTAACATCCTTTTAAACTGTTTTCCTTTCTCTCTCTCTCTCTCTCTCTCTTTCTCATTGTGATTACTGTTCTCCTGATCTCTTTCACTTGAACTTTTTTTTTTCTTTTTTGGTAACAGGGAATAACCCCAGGGTTGCTTAACTACTGAACCACCCCCAGCCCTTTTTATTTCCTATTTTGAGATAGGGTCTCATTAGGTTGCTTAGGGCCTAAGTTGCTAAGGCTGGCTTTGAACTTTCTATCCTCCTGCCTCAGCCTCCCAAACCACTGGAATTATAGGCATATGCCACTGTGCCTGGCTCTCACTTGAACTTTTGAAGTGTCATGCTGAATCTTGTCTTTTCATCTTTCTCATAATCAGTTATATCACCTTGTCCTTTTCATTTACATCTCAAACTGTGTCTCATTATTGCCACTATCATTTGAACCCATATTTCTCACTTGACATACTTACTACATTTATTTCCTAACTGAATTTCCTAGCATTGATTCATTTGCATTCTCTATGTTGTCATCGGAATAATTTTTGTTACACATTTATCATTGTCTCTTTCTTTGTTCTGAAACTTTCAGTGACTTACCATTGAATGCAAGTATAGACTTTAGCATTTTCATTCATGTTCAGTCACCTATTATCCCACTAAAAAGATTTATTTTTTACTCTGAGCTAGGCAGTTAGGAATTAAGATGAATTAGCACATGGTCTTTGGCCTTTAGGAAGTCATAGTCTAGTGGATGAATCAAACATATAAAGAAATAATCACCAAAAAATAATGGTAGTTTAGAGAATGATAAACTCTACTTTGTTGGATCTGGAAATATTTAAGGAAATGAGTCTACAAATTAGTGAATTAGAGGTAAGATTCCTAATAATCTTGAAAATGGATACTCTTTATGAACGCTTACTCTATGTTGGGTACTGTGATAGTGCCATAAATAAATTTTCTTATTTGAGCCTCATATAAACTCATGGGTTACGTACTATCATTATCTTTAGGTCGCTGTTAAGAAAGTTACATTTACAGAGGTAAAAAAGAGTATTGAAGATCACAACACAACTACTAAATGTATTTGAACCTGACCTTCCTTTCCTATGCTTACCCATTCATTATACTATATAGTAGTAAAGGAGGGAGTTGAAAGAGAAGGAGTAGAAGGTAATGATGTCTTGCACGGACTGTGAAGAATTAAAGATGGGCATAGCTCTTTACAGACTGTATGACTCAATCCTGCAACTTATAGTGCCTGCCTCTTAGACACTGTTTTTTTCTTTTTCTTTTTTAATAGAGAGGTCTGGTTTTTGTTTCTCAGGCACTAAGTTGTATATGTGGTGCTGGGGTTCAAACCTGGTTCCTCATGCACGCCAGGCAAGCATAATACCACTGAGCTACCACTCCAGCCCCTAGACACTGCTTTTTATGGTTGGTACATAATAAGAATTTACAAATAATAACTTATGTTACTATAAATATTTGTGGATATGAGGGCAGGACCAAAAGTTCTTTTGATGGTTTCTGTCTTCTGTAACATGCTGAAGGAAAGAAATGGCAAAGAAGGAACTATAAGAGAATGGGAGAAAGTTTAAAATAGCTAAATTTGAAATGCTAGGTGGACCTGTTTAACATTAAACAAATAAGAAGGATAGAAGGGCCTATTTAACATAGAACAAGTAAGATGATTGTCACGGAGTTTTATGAACTGTTGTTGAGATTAAAAAAGTCAAGTTTCTCTTGATACTACCTGTAGGTTGTAAGAGTGAAGAAAGCCAAATTTGGTCAATCCATATTATGGCAAGTTTCAGGGCTGATGTAGCAAAAAAGAAAGGGATGTAACTTTCCTCTTGTGGTTCCTTGTATCAAAAAGGCCCTTTACTACACTCCTATTTCTCAAACCCACTCTCAGATATTTCTTTAAATGCTTCCCCAATGGTCAAATCCTGTAATTACTGTGTGCAGCACTAAAAATCTTACTGCCAGTAGCACTTGAATGACAATAACTTATCAACAAACTGATTATCTTCTATAATATTTTATTATTGTAATCATATCATTTAATTTTCATGAGGATACATCTCTCTTCCACTGAGTTGTGAAATTTCAAAACCAAAGAAAGTTAATGAGACCACCAGGATTTTATATTTATTGGTAGTCATACCCCTAATACTTGGCACGTTGTTTGAAATTATGAGTATCCATTGATGATTCTGTAGAAAATGTTGAAGATTATGTAATAACATTGAACATGATAGAGATACACCTATAAAGAAACTATTCTCTGGGCTGGAGCAGTGGCTCAGCAGTTAGAGTGCTTGCCTGGCATGCGCAAGGACCCAGATTCAAACCCCAGCATCACGTACACAACTAAGTGTTGGAGAAAGGAAGGCCAGATGGAAAAATAAATAAAATTGATTCTGTCTCTCTCCCTTCCTCCCTCCCTTTCTCCTGTTCTCTCTTTCCCTTTCTCTCTTTTAAAAAAAGTAAAAATAATCTACTCTCTCTTTTACCTAATAAGCAAAATGCTATCTATTTGCAAAAGGCCTATTTAATTACATTGGGGCCATTCAATCCCTCACATTTAAGTTAAACTGAGTAACCAAACTAATCCAAGTTCTGCCAACAATTCAAATTGTACAACAGAGAAACTTCCCTAATACCAACATTGTTGTAACTGCATTTTAATAATAAAGATAAATTTTAACAAAATTCTTATTTGAGCTATTTTGATTTTTTTTCTTTCTAGTGTGTCCTTGTGCATCCATATTTTATGATGGTATTCAGTGTACTTTTTTTAACTTTGTATTTTTTCATCATATTGTAAACATGTATCATGATTGAATCTTTATAATTGTTTTGGTGATTGCATAATACTTCATTAAATTGGTAGCACCATAACTTAACCATAATATGTCAAAATGCCTATAATAGGGAAATAATTATTTCTGACTTTTTAGTATGATGGATAATGCTGCACTAAACATCTTTGTGCATATCATTTTTTCTTCTGAATTATTTCCTTAGGAAAAATTCCCAGAAGTGGAATTACAGGATCAAAGGGTATGAACATTTTTATGGCTCTTAATATGTGCCAGTAGAATTTTCTTTAAGGATTGATGAAGCCATTGGTTTTGAATGGCCTGAAATGGATTTCAACATTTGATCAGGACTAATAAGCCTTTCACTATAGGGTTAGGTTGGCAAGTACTTCAAAATTTAGATTTTATCATGTACACTAGCTAATTTCATATTCTTTGTTTTGTGAAGTAATTGTAAGACAGGTGTTATTTTGAATTAACCTTTCTGTTAATGGATAGTGGAAAATTCAATGTTGTTATTACTTTTTTACTATATGCTTTGAATAAATATACTTTACTATTTATTTGTAGGATTTGATTAGAGAACAAGGGTTTCGTGGTGATGGAGGTAAGTAGTGATTTCAGTTTAAAAAAAAAATACTCAGGGAAAAATGCAATTGCTTTGCTGCTTGTCTCCTTTATACTTGCTGCTTTCATGAAACACAGACACAGAGAAAAATGTGTAGAGAAAAACCAAAATTTTTATAGTATTTATCATTTATTGCTAATAAAATGTTAATTAATATATAACATGAGTAGGGAAAATGAGAAAATGCAAAAGGGAGTCTTAAATGTACCATCTAAAACTTAAAATATTGTATCAAAAAGAGACCCTTAATTGTTTTACCCATTCGTTCACTTTTGTTATCTCCCTAGCTGAACGTTGCTAAATTTCTATCGGGGTCCTCCACTGATATTAAAGATTAAACTTAGATAAAATTTGACTTTGCCAAATCATTCATGGGGGGAATCCCTTGGATTGCCTGCCATGGCTTCTTAGTTTGTCAGACACTTCCCTTCAACTTTGGGGAAGTGTTTGAAATACACATTTTATATGATGGCCCCAGAATGGAAAAGCTTTCTTGTATTAGTCTAGTAAATAAAACAAGCAAACAAGGAATTGCTGTATCTTACAGAATTATCATCTAGTATTCTAACAAAGAAACATTGCTTTAAAAAACACTATAAGAATTTACCCAAAATAATGTTTTCCAAGAGATGGTATTTAGGACTGTCTTGAAGTTTTCTTGGTCCTCTGTACTTACCTTCTGTAACAAGGAAGGAAGACCTTTAATAACTGCTTATCATGCACAGAGTTGGTCGCTTTACTGTGACCTTCTGTGTCTTCAAAGTACCTAAGCCCAGATCCCAGATTCAGAGATATTTTTTATTGGGTAAACATTATATAAACCATCCTTTGCTATGTTTCTGTATACCTGTAAAGCTACCAAAATAATAAGCCTGCATTATGTACTCTGGACTAGTATTGATGAGAGCACGTGGTTACAGAAAGGGATTTTTTTTTTTTTTATTCCGTTTGTAAGTCCATGAACCTGCCGATTTAATGTTGCTGCCAGTTTGACTTTCATATGTCTTAATAACTGTGGCTTTTGATAATTTTGCCCAATACATCCAGCATTTAAATGTTGCCATCATGTTAGCATCACAGAGTTAACTTTGTCATAAACACTGCCTGCTTAGAATCTGAAATCAAGTGGCATTTTTTATCCTTTTTATGAGTCACTTTTTTAAAAAAAATTATTGGGATTTTATAGAAATGAGCAGGTTTTTGTTTTTTTTTAACGTCCAGAATTATCTTGTGAAGCAGGCTTCAGTTCATCTTATTTATTCCCCATGACTTCTTTCATTTCTTCTGTGTGTCTGTCTTCCTGTGTTTGCCTGCCCCTCTCTTTCTCTTCTAACAGCCCCCTTGAACCAGCTGATGCGCTGTCTTCGGAAATACCAATCCCGGACTCCCAGTCCCCTCCTACATTCTGTCCCCAGTGAAATAGTGTTTGATTTTGAGCCTGGCCCAGTGTTCAGAGGTAGTTGGGCTCTTCTTTCTTGTTTTCACCCAAAGCAAACTAAATAAATATAAACTACAGATGCTGTTTGTGCCTCACCCTCACAGCGTGTGTTTGTAAGCGTGAGAGTTTCAGTACTAAATTTCTGCTTGGCCTGGCTGGAATGCTCTGAATGTGCTTCTCACACATACTCACTACTACAAGCTTTCTGTATGCTGTCTGTCATAAATTTTTAAAAACAAAGAAATTATGAGCTGAGATTCCCATCGTGTTGTTATCCTATTATGTCTTGGTCTTGATAACTTAAATTCAGTGGGTGGGAATAAATAAGATGGGAGAGATCTTCAATGTGAATTCCTTTGATTTTTAATGCATGTAGGTGATAATTTTGCTAGCTATTAATATCTGTTAACAGTTTTTGTAGTTTCTAAGAAATTAAAATGTAAATGGAAACCCCTATTAAAATATTTTTATTAGGCCTTTGGCTTTTTTTAAAATTCTGTATTATCAGCAATGTGTTTTTGCTTTTTCCCTCAACATGTGATGTATATATTATATGTTAAAAGTAGGGAGTTCTTTTTGTAAAAAAAAAAAAAAAAAAAGAAAGATTTATAATATATTTTGGATATTTCTGAATACTTCAGAAATTCTGAGAGTTTATCCTTTTAATATGCCCTAATAGGAAGAAAAAATTAACAATATATTTTCACTCTTGCATTTTATTTTGCCATGCTTTCATCCTCAAACGATTTTTTTTTAATTTAAAGTCAAAGTTGGTACATGTGTCGTGATATAAATACTTTTAAGAATTATGTAGGTACTGTGATGCACACCTGTAATCTCAGCAAGTTAGTGAGACCCTGTCTCAGAATAAAAAAATGAAAAGGGCTCTGGACATAGCTCAGTGGTAGAGTACCCCTATATTGAACTTCTACTACTAAAAAAAAGAGAGAATTATGTTTACTGACTCTTGCTGTTAGTTAGTAACTGATACTTATTCTCAATGTAGTAATGGTGCTTTTGATTTTTGCTCTGTCAGCCCAGCTGTTTCTCAGAAAATCCATGAAATGAGATGGAGGTTTATTCAGTACTGAATAATGTGATTAAGATAAGTAATAAAGCATATTACTAAGTAGACCAGAACCAGATAGGCAGTTAAGGCTAAATGAAGTTGAAAATTACCAGTGGCAGGTAGAAAATGGATTATACTCTAATTAAAAGTCATATTAGAGGGGCTGGAGCAGTTACGGCACTTGCCTGGCATGCGCAAATACGCGAGTTCAAACCCCAGCACCACATACACAGCAAAGAGTCAGAGGAACAAAAGCCACATGAAAAACTAAAAAACTAAATAAAAATTGCTTCTCTCTTTCTCTCTTTCTCTCACTGTCCCTCTTTCTTAAAAAAAAAAAAAAAGACACATTAGACACCATTTTATTTTAGAAAACCGACTGTGAGATCGTGGAAATTTCAGATGGATTTATAATATGATGTAATAATCATAAAATTTCTATCTAGATTCAACATTTTAAGAAAAGAGCTAAAGGAATTTAGACGAGATTATATTTAAGGAAGAACCTCAGAAGAAGTATTAGAATGTGGGATAATCACTGAGAAAGATTAAGATATTTTTCATTTGTTGGTACTGGAGATTTACATCCCTTGGGGTATTTGTACCGCTGAGCTATGCCCCAGTCCTTCTTATTTTTTTGAGACAGGGTTTGACTAAGTTACTGAGGCTGGACCCCAACTTGAAATCCTTCCTCAGCCTCCTGAGCTGCTGGGATTACACACATGTCACTGTGCTCATCTCCAATATCTCTTTAAGTAATGAAGCTTACACTTTGGAGTTGTATTTTAATTTAGTGGCTGATATAAAGGCCAGATATTTTCAATGCTAACGCCATTAATGTTAAAAAAAAAAAAGTTTCCATTTGGGGTTTCCATATTTTCTTAATATTGATTGGCTGTTCAGGTAATAAAAAAATAAGTAAAAGTTTTTTTTTAAAGGTATTAGGCATTTTAATTTTTTACTTTTTGTCAGTGACACAAATTTAGGGCTATTTTTTGTATCTACTGTTTTAGATTTTTTTTTTCCTAGACCTTGGACTAGTAAACCAAGTATATAACTGTAATTAGATGTTTAAAACTTCAATTCAGTTGACTAGAAAAGTAAAGGAAATTAGTTCTAATCATAAATAAGAACTGTTTTGTCTTGTTCTTTCCAAAAGGACAGTATTTACATATGCACTGCATTTTAAAAATAAGTCAAGTCCCCCCTGCACCTTCTGCTCCCCCAGTAAATGAACATGCTTGCTCCACCATAATGGATATATTTTCCTTAATTTAGGATCAACCACAGGTTTGTCCGCCACCCCACCTGCCTCATTACCAGGCTCTCTCACTAATGTGAAAGCCTTACAGAAATCTCCAGGACCTCAACGGGAAAGGAAGTCTTCTTCATCCTCAGAAGACAGGAATCGGATGGTACAAAAATTTATCTTTTTTCTCTTCTTTCTTTTTAGAAATCATAGCCACATA
This sequence comes from Aplodontia rufa, assembly GCA_004027875.1. NCBI lineage: Eukaryota > Metazoa > Chordata > Mammalia > Rodentia > Aplodontiidae > Aplodontia > Aplodontia rufa. Next base: position 22,757 of record PVKS010018884.1, read on the forward strand.
GCCTCTCACTTTTAAATACATTATGCCTATATTATAACAAAATTTTCATAACAAATTTAAGGGTTCGTTTTTTTTTTTTCCATCTCCACCATGATTTAGTAAAGACAGCTTTGGAAGACTAACTAGCAGTAGTAGCATTGTCTCTAAAATAAGAAAAAAGCAAGGCATAGTGGCATACACCTGTAATCCCAGCAACTCAAGAGGCTGAGGCAGGCCACAGCAACTTATCGAGGACCTGTCTCAAAATAAAAAATGAAAGGGCTAGGTAGGGATCTGGCCCAGTGATTAAGCACCCCTGGGTTTAATCCCCAGTACCAAAATTAAATAAATAAGGAAAAAGTAACTAAGGATTTAGAAAGCATAATTAAGCTTACATATTCTAAAAGCTGTTCTACAATTCAAAAATCTACCAAGTGACATTTTTCACTATTTGAAAAAATTAACTTTCTGCTATTTTGGGGGTAGGTGGTCCTCTAACCCTACCAAAGGAATTGGATATGTTGATTTTTGTTGTTGTTGTTGAAAGAGACTGGATAAGATATATGAGGAAACTTACCTTTGACTAGAAAAAACAACTAGAGAAATCATCAGCAATTATGATAAACATGTTAAGTTAAATTTTCAGGAATTTGGAGCTAAAACTAATAAAAAATACATAATTCTTACCTTGCCCTGATAGTCCTCCAAAAGATTAAAAACAAGAAAGAAAGAAAGAAAAGAAACCATGATTTATTTTATTGATTGTAGTAATATGTATTTCTTGCATATACTCAGTAATTTTCAGTTTTTAAATAAATTATTTCTATCCAACACTGGCTTAAATTTTTAAATAATATTTTAACTATTATTTCTTCATATTGTGCTTTTTATAAAAAAGAACAACATAATAACTTCCTCACTTAATGATCCTCTCAGGCTTAGGTTAATATACTTCACATGCAATCGTAAAGTTTTCCCTTTTTGTTTGGTTTGGCCTAACTTGACTTTTGCACTATTTTTATCAAGAAAACACTTGGTAGACGGGATTCAAGTGATGATTGGGAGATTCCTGATGGACAGATTACAGTGGGACAAAGAATTGGATCTGGATCATTTGGAACAGTTTACAAGGGAAAGTGGCATGGTATGTATATAATATTGGTGACATAGTCACAAATCATGATAATAGGATATGTGTAACAATTTTTATTTTAAAAATATCAGAGTACTCGCTATCTGCATCATTAAACTGTTTTCATCAGATGCAGAAGTTCTTCCACCCAAGGGAAATAAAGACTGGGTTCATAGCACTCCTTTTGTTGTATTGCAGTAATTATTTATTTATTTATTTGTGTGTGTCTGTCTGTCTGTCTGTTGCTAGGGATCAAACCCAGAGCCTTCCCATGCTAGACAAGTGTACTCCCACTGAGCTATACCTCCAGCCCTTTTTATTTTTATTTTGAAACAGGGTTTTATAAGTTGCCCAAGCTGGTCTTTTTTTTTTTTTTTTTTTTTTTTTTTAAAGAGGGGACAGTGAGAGAGAGTGAGAGAGAAGCAATTTTTATTTAGTTTTTCATGTGGCTTGCGTTGCTCCAAGATTTCGTTGTGTACGTGGTGCTGGGGTTCGAACTTGCGTACTTGCGCATGCCAGGCAAGCGCCATAACTGCTGAGCCACCGCCCCAGCCCCCAAGCTGGTCTTAAACTTGTGAATGTCTTGCCTAAGCCTCCTGAGTAGTTGAGATTATAGGCATGCCCTATCACGTCTGACTACAGTAATATTTATTAAAAACAAAGATCCTCCAGATTAGTTTTCCCCCCAAAATGATTTTTTGTTGTTTTGGGTTGGGTTTTATTTTGAATTTTGTTTGTCTGTTTGGGTTTTTTTTTTGGGGGGGGTGGTACCAGGGATTGAACTCAGAGGCATTTAACCACTGAATCATATCCCCAACCCTTTTTATTTTGAGATAGAGTCTTGCTAAGTTGCCCAGTCTGGCTTTGAACTTCTGATCCTCTTGCCTCAGCTTTCCAAGCTGCTGGGATTACAGGCATGCACCATGCCTAGCTGATTTTTTTTTTTTAGAAGTCTTTCTGCTAACAATTTTATTAGTGTTATAAATCACAACAAAGCATAATTAAAAGTATACTAATAAAGAAAGAAATATAAGTGGCTAGTAAGCATAAGAAATGTTTCAGCCTCACTAGCTGCCTAAGTATTTTACAAGTTGAAAAAATAGAAATCACTGTGAGGCAGTTTGGCAGTATTTGTATTGAACCGGTTTTGAGGGGTTTTTTTGTTTTGTTGGGGGGGATTTAAGAGAGAAGGACAGTAACAGAGAGAGACAAAGAGAATCAATTTTTATTGAGTTCTTCACATGGCTTTTATTGCTCTGACACTTAGCTGCGTACATGGTGCTGGGGTTTGAACTCATGTACTTTCGCATGCCGGACAAACGCCGTAACCCCTGAGCCATCGTTCCAGCCCTGAGCCATTAATTTTATTGTTATAAATGTTGTATTATGCATGATTTGGCAGTATGTATATTGAGGTTATTATCCTGATTAAGTAATGGGACAGCAGTGAACAGACATGTATGAAAGTGTATGCATCAGAGATTTAATAATAATGAAAAATGAAAATAAACTTAAGTGTTCATTAGTAGATTGGTTAAATAAATTGATATATTCATACATGATTATATAGGAGTTAAAATGGTATAATAGAACTACACATATTGATACAGAAAGGTGTCTTTGGTATATTAAATTGTATAAAAGCTGCATGTATAATACTCCACATTATTATGTTATGTATATAATATGTAAAAATTTCTATCAGAATTTTAGTATATATCTCTTTATCATTTTATATGTATTCATAAATATTCACTCTGCGTACATATAAGCCTAGTCAGATATATATTAGTATAAATAATAATACTGGTCAGGTGAGTGCCTTTATGGGAATTTTTTTCTTTACGCTTTCAAAATATCTTTAAACATTTCTTTAAGTGGTATGTAAATTATATGGTACAGCTGATAAAATTAATACTGTATTACATTGAAAATTAGGTGAAATCAATAACATACCTAAAGAAATATAATGTACATTTTTTTAAAAAAAGCATGTCAGTACACAAGTAGCTAAAATCTGAAAGTAAATACATCCATTTTCAACAAACAGAACATTATTAGCGCACTAGCAGATCCCCTAATACTCTTTTCTTATCGCTCCTCCCCAAAGGACTACCCTGACCTCAACAGGAATCATACAGTGTGTACTTTTCTGTGTGTGGCCCCTTAGACTGTGTGTAAGATTCATCTGTATTGCTGGCTGTAGTTGGAAGTCATTCATTCTCTGTGGTTTTCCATTTTGTGCCTGTAAGCTGATTTCTTTTTTCATCTACTGTATAATGAGCATTTGTATAGTTTCCAGTTTGGTGCTATTCCAGATGATGCTGCTCTGAATATTTTTTGTATATGTCTTTCAAGGAATATATGAGCCCATTTTTTGCTGGGTGTACGTACCTTGGAGAGAATTATAGAACCACATGATTTGCATATGTCAAAATATAGATACTGCCACCAGTATTACAAAGTGGTTATACCAATTTACACACTTAGTGGTAATGTATTAGACCAATTTACACATTTACTAGTAGTGTAATAGAGTTTTAACTGTTTCATGTGAAGTTTTTAAAAAATTATAGTTATGAATTTAATCATTTTCCTAATTAAAGTGTCATAAATAATCCATGGCTTTGTAAACAATATTGACTGCTCTCATAAAGAAGTTTGCAGTTTTCAATTTTAAGCCAAGCTTTACTGGGACTGTTATTTCTAGTTTCAATGTTCATTTAGTAAACATATCTTACAGAATATTGTTAAATAATCAGGAAAAAACTCAGGGTACTTAAACTAAATTTCCAAGGATAATTAAGGTACGCTACTTGGTGGTTGGTCTTTTGAAATACTAGTATAAGAGTATTGTTAGTTTAGTTTTTATCCTTTGAAAATCAATGCAACTGGGGCTGGAGCACTTGCCTGCCAAGTGCAGGGACCCGTATTCAAACCCCAGCACCACATACACAACTAAGTGTCAGAGAAACAAAGTCCAGATGGAAAAATAAATAAGATTGATTTTCTCTTTCTCTGTGTATGTGTGTGTCTCACTTTAAAAAAAATTTTAAAAATTAATGCAGCTTAGATAGTTAAGGTATAATTTATTTGTAGTTTAATAGTAGTATGTATTTAAGGTTGTGATAATCAGTGGAAACCCCAAAAAATGTTTTGTAGTTTTAAATTTTAAAAATTGGAATGACAATTACCTTTTAGGAGATGTGGCAGTGAAAATGTTGAATGTGACAGCACCCACACCTCAACAGTTGCAAGCCTTCAAAAATGAAGTAGGAGTACTCAGGTGAGCTTGTGCAAATTATTGTTTTCCAGAGAAAGAAGTTATTATCATTAGCGCCTGTGTTCTGGTGGCAGCCACTATTAGCTTTACAAATTTACTTAAAGTGATTAAGTTGATAGAATCACAGTATGTCTGATTATATTTTATTTTGTCTTGCAGCATATTCTTTTAAGTAGTATACAATATGATTTGGTACAGCTGATAGAAAACTTAATTCTGAATTGGATTAATGAAAATATAGTATTCTGAGCATGTGAAATAATAGTTCCACTTATGGAAATAATGCCTTCAAAATTCTAAGTGTATCAGAACAACTTTAGAGATTGTATTTACTCCAGTCTCCTAGAACTTAAGGAACATTTACAAATGAGAGTAAGTCCAGGGTAGGGCAACTTAAATGGGGAAGATTCTAGTACTGTAATTTAGGAAGACAAATCAACAAAACTGAGAATATTTAATCCAGAGAAGACTGTTATATTTAAGAGTATGCTGAATTGCTACATTATATTCCAGAGAGCAGAACAGGGAAGCCAGTTGTGGAGGTTGGTGGAAAATGATTTTGTCTCCATACAAAAAAAAAACTTTCTAATACTAGAACTACTTAAACAAAGAAGGTACAGTGTGGGTGGGCTACATTCAAGCAATGAGCTTCCCGTAAATTTAAGGTATTAAGCCACCTCTGTCTACTTGTCAGATACATTTTTTTTAAAAAAAGATATTCCTAAATAGGGTGGGTGATTAGACTAGATAATTCCTAGTCTCATCTAAATTTATTTTTCTGTTTTGGGGTTTTTTTTTAAATACCTTTTTCTGTCCACATCTTTACTGCTTGAATGCTTTGGCTTTCATATTTAAGAGCTGCTAAAGTTTATTGACATTCACTATTTACTGTCACTTTACTTTTACAGGAAAACACGACATGTGAATATCCTACTCTTCATGGGCTATTCCACAAAGCCGCAGCTGGCTATTGTTACCCAGTGGTGCGAGGGCTCCAGTTTATATCACCATCTCCACATCATTGAGACCAAATTTGAGATGATCAAACTTATAGATATTGCACGGCAGACTGCACAGGGCATGGAGTAAGTTCCACTCTGCTAAATCTCTTGTACATTACATTCAAAGACCACTGAAAATGTTTTAAAGGCTTTGATACTTCTTTGGGATTGTATTTTAAATTACTGTTCAGCAATTTAAGGAGACTAATGATACAAAAATATAAAGCAGTCTTTCTAGTATAGTCATCAAAACATACAGTGAAGTATATCAAGTATTTAAAAGTAAATCTACAACTGAATGTTTAGTACTCAATGATTTAAGTAAGCAGTAGAAGCTCAGGAAGTAAAAATAGGCAAAAAGTAATAATAGTAAAAAATCAAACTAAAAAGTCATTAACAGTTGTTTAAGTATGTATAAAATGATTGTTAATTATTCTTTCAAATCATTAAGTGCTCAGAATTTCTTTTGCAAAATGGCCAGTTAATAAGTTAAAATGAAAATCCTCATTCTCATCCTTCAGAGGATTTCAGGTTGAGCTGTATATACCTATGGAATTTTTCCTTGAAATTTAAATATAGTTATTTCATAAAATTTACATAACTTAAATTGGAGACCTGTCTTAGATAAATTTTGCATACCACTTTTAAGTGCAAATAAATAGGTTAATTTAATTTTACCTTTTAACTTTTGAAAGCACTTACATGAAAAACAAACTCAGTAAAATAAATTTGAAAGCTGTGGCTACTTTAAAAATGTGTATCCTGGGGCTGGAACGGTGGTGGCTTGGCGGTTATAGCACTTGCCTGGCGTGCGCAGGTACATGAGTTCAAACCCCAGCACCACGTACACAACAAAGCATCCAAGGAATGAAAGTTACATGAAAAACTAAATAAAAATTGCTTCTCTCTTTCTCTCTCTCACTGTCCCCTCTTTCTTTCTTTAAAAAAAAAAGCGTATCCTAATTTGATATTTTGTAGTATGTAAATTACTTTCACATGCCTGGGTTATTGTGTCATTTAATGTTACAAAGTAGATTTTTTTATATTCTTTTTACAGATAAGGAAACGAGCTTTTTAAGTGACATGTTTAAGGCCACACATTTAATAAGAAGCAGTAAAAGTGTTTAACTCAGGAATTTCAACCCTAGTATTCTTTCCCTATAACCTCTATGCTTTTTATTATAAAATTGGAATAAAAGGGTATATGCATACTAACCTGCAAATGAGATGCAGGATCACTTAAATAGCTAGTAAGTGTGGAGCAGAACTAAAAACCAGACCTGGTTCTTAAGTGTTCCCCCATACCACCTTCCCTGACTCAAAAACAGGCAATAAATCTGTACTTCTATACTGTTTACAAGCCTATGTTCAGCCAAAATGCTTCCTACAGCAAATTATTACCTTATTCAGGAGTTGTCCCTCTTGTCTGCTAGATTTAAAACAATCTTTCAGACAAGTTAAAATTTGAATCTGTTCAGATCTAAATTTGAAGAGTAAATCATGGCAAAAGTAGTAAACATTCAGCAGAAAACAGCTTATTTTCTTCCTCCCGACTGGTCTCTTTGCTGTTTCTTTAGCATGCCAAGCGGGCTCCCTCCTCGGCACCTTTGTACTTGTCCTTTTCTATTTAGAATACTTATGCTATAAATTATAAATGTCCTTTTTTCTCTTTTCAGATGTCCCCATTTTAAGACAAGTCTTTGATCATGTTACATAACAGGTCCCTCCCCTTCCCACCTTTTATTACCCCTACCCTTGGTTCTTTTAACACCCAAACCCATATTACTGACTTTTTTCATTATCTGTCCCCCTCACTAAAATGCACGCCAAATAAGAGCAAGTGCTTTGTTTTGTTGTTTTATGCCTAATGCCTGGAATATGGTGTGGCCTGTGAAAGGTAAACATATCTGAATTGAAGAAATTCATGATTACACACAACTGCATATTATTGATAGGTATGCCTTCCAGAAGAGAGAGAAGCCAGATCTTTCCATATCTAAACTGAGAAATGTCAAAGAAAAGAATAACAACCAAAGAAGCAATAAAAGTGAATAACAGATGGGGCTGGAGAGGTGTCTCAGTGGTAGAGTGCTTACCTGGCATGTGCAAGGACCCAGGTTCAATACCTAGTGCCACATTCACAAATTCATGAAGAACAAAAATCAGGTGGAAAAAAATTAACTTCTCTCTCTCTACCTCCCTCCCTCCCTTTCATTCTAAAAAAAAAAGAATAACAAGGAGAAAGAAGAAGCAGCAAAATATAGTATTAAAAGTTGTTTTTAGTGGGGCACAGTAGCCACTCCGCTAATCCCAGCTACTTGGGAGGTTGAGGCAGGAGGATCTTAAGTTCTAGGCCAGCCTGGGCAATTTAGCAAGACCCTGCCTCAAAATAGACTTTAAAAAAAAATTGTTGTTAGCAACAGTGAGAGGGCAGTGAAGTGCCAGGATTAGAACAGGTGACAGTAGAGAAGAAACTATCAAATTGGAATTGTTTTGTGGTCTCAGAAATTGTCAGGGAAGAGGTGATGTTTTCTCATCACTGTATTTTGAATTATACAGTCTCTCCCAAAACACTGTTTACATTTTAAAATAGTTCTATGTAATGAGTATATCACTACATACGTATGTAGATCATTCCAGCAGGTTTTTCCTAGATTTCAGTAGCTGAAACGATACTAATTTTAAGTTTTAAGTCCTCTAGCAGAGTTTACTTTTTATTACCAGCTTAAAATTAACCAAAGAAGATATACTTTCTTCTCCCTTTTTGTTCCTTCTTGTAAGATGATAATAAGCTTCTGGTTAAATGTATCAATACATCTTTCATTTCTGAAGGCTTTGACAGATTGAAAATCCTTTTATTAAAATGGCTATATTGGTTTTAGGTTAAGATCACAGATTTTTGCTTTCTACTGAAGCCCCTATAAAAATATAGTAAAGGAATTTTTAAAAATATGAATATAGGGGATGGAGCGGTGGCTTGGCAGTTAAAGCACTTGCCTGGCATGCATGAAGACCCGTGTTCAAACCCCAGCACCACATACACAACTAAGTGTTGAAGAAACAAAACCTAGATGAAAAAAATAAAGTTGATTCTCTCTCTCTCTCTCTTTCTCTCTTTCTCTCTCTCTCCCTCTCCTTCTATCTTTAAAAAAATATACATGAATACAGAGCTGGAGCAGTGGCTCAGCGGTTTCAGCGCTTGCCTGGCAAGCATGAGGACCTGGGTTCAAACCCCAGCATCATGTACACAACTAAATGTTGGAGCAACTAAGGCCATGTGAAAAACTAAATAAAATTGTTTCTCTCTTTCTCTGTCTCTCTCACTGTCCCTCTCTCTTTTTAAAAAAAAAAAAATGAATACAGGGCTTTATCGGTGGCTCAGCAGTTACAGTGCTTGCCTGGCATGTGCAAGGACAAGGGTTTGAACCCCAGCACCACATACACAACTAAGTGTCTGAACAACAGAGGCCATGTGAAAAACTAAATAAAATTGATTCTCTTTCTTTAAAAAAAAAAAAAAAATTGTGTGTGTGTGTGTGTGTGTGTGTGTGTGATAGGGATGACAGAGAAGAAGACAATAGCAGCAACATTTTAAAAGCTGAAAAACAGATGCAGAAGTGATAATGGACTTACTAGGGCCAAAAATACTAATTAGTTGGCAATGGAAAAAGGAAAATGAACCCAGTTATTGCCTCAGAATTCTCGAAAGTCTCAGCAATTACCAGTACCAAGTATAGTGTAGGGCAAGGAGATAAAAATTAAAAGGCCTGTTTGAAAAGCAGTTACTTCTCTAAATTCCTTCTACCCCAGTGCCACAGGATAACTGCCCATCCCTGTCGTGGCTGTAAACGAAAAGTTTGTTCTCTGAAGAAGGGAAAATGAGTGTCTCTGAAATGAAGAACTGACTCAGACTTCTGTGCCTTACCAAAACAGGGAGATTGGTTGACTGCATACTTCCAATAGAATGATAAATAGAAATTTCCAAGCCTTCTTTTCTTATTTGATTCCCAGAATGCTAGCAGTCAAACCTTATTCTTCCTGCAGTGTTTTGGAAGATTCTTCTCCAAGGAATCTGTGTGTATATATATATGTAATTTTTTTATTAGTTCATTATAGTTAAACATAATAGTTCTATGAGGAATCTTACTAGCCCAAGAGGAAGGTCCCAAAGAGAGTGACATTCAAGATTCCCACCTAGATCACTGTACAGTTCAAAAACCACAAACCCATCTATATGCTCAAAGCTTCTATTCAGCTTATTAGTTCTTCACTTTGTCTAAGACAAATTATCTGTGGGTCACCATAGATTATGAGAAGTCTCTGATGCAAATGAGAGAGGCCAAAACAGACAGGGGGAAAAGGGCACTGGAACTGGGATAAATAGGCCCAATGAAAGGAAGGAGAAGAGAAATAGACTGAGGATATAGTTCTTCACGTGCATGAGACCATAGGTTCACTCCTCAGCACCACAAAAATAGAAGGAAAACACACACCACAAGGTTGGGAGGCAGCTACCAACTTTCTCAGAGAGAAAAAATGACTTGCTATCCACTATGCTTTCTAAGGAACATTCGTATAAATGTTGAAATTTACAGTATACTGGAAAATTATATCCTTTTCAGTTATTCACACTTTTTAAATGTTAATTTTAAATATACAAGGAGTTACATAGTTTGTTAAAATTCATTTAAGAGGTCTTTGGCAAAAGAAGTTTTAAACGGTTATGCAAAATACTATCTGGTTTAATATTAGTTATGTGAATCATACAGCATAGTTTAGAAAGGACACCTGGACAAATTTTTTCACAAACTGAGTTAAATAAATATATATATTTAATTGGAACACAAAAGCAGATTGTATGAGTGACTCTTGGTGAAGTGAATATTCTTGTTTTCTTTTCTGCTATCAATAACTGAATCATACTGTTTTACTTACCTTTGATTAAACTGTTTTTGTTGTTAGAAGACAATCAAAATCTGTTCAGAAATACAGGATTGGCAGATAGGATAAATAGAATGGCCCTAAGGATCATGAACTGGTTCTTCAATTCCTAATCATTAGTTATGATTTTATGACAAATTTTAACTTACCCTTTGGCTTATGGTTACCATTTCAGACTCACATTTGTCTTATCATGGATTAAACGATATAGAATCCTTCACATAGCTTACTTTTCTTCCCGAGTTCCATTGCTATGTTCATCTTGAATACTAACTATAGTTTCATCCTGAGGGCTTTGTTTCAGAATGATTTTCAGCAATTCTTCCTAGTCAGTAGCCTGCTTGTAAAATTAACTTCTTAGCACCCATCCAGCTCTCTTTCCTTCAGCCCTATGACTCTGATTCTTCATGTCTGGTGTTTCCTCCCCAAACATCATCTCCTAAAGGACAGAATAAGCTAGAGATAGTCCATAGCTATACAGTACATAAGTCCATAGACTATTTAAGTGGTTGCTTAATAATGTACTTTCACAAAGTCCTCATTTCAGAAGTCTGCCCCCAAATGTTTTCCATATTCTGTGCAAAGTGGTCCTCTTGATCATTCACCAAAATTTTATTAAATGGGTGACATTTTTCCTTTTTTTATGTTTTTTAATACTTCCAGGAAAGGAAAGATCATTCTGATTAAAGGAGGAAAGATCATTCTGATTCCTAGGATCATTTGAAAAGAACAATCTTATTCTTATGGCTGATAAATACAGATTAACTATAATTAGGAATCAGGATTTATCAAGTCTGTTTTATCATTGTCTCACCTGCCAGTCAGTGGTTCAGCCTCAGGACCAGTTATTTCAAGAATATTGTCACTAAAGAAATGTCATGGGGCTGGAGCGGTGGCTCAGCGGTTTTGGCACTCGCCTGGCAAGCACGAGGACCCGGGTTCAAACCCCAGCACCATGTACACAACTGAGTGTTGGAGCAACTAAGGCCATGTGAAAAACTAAATAAAGTTGTTTCTCTCTTTCTCTGTCTCTCTCACTGTCCCTCTCTCTTTATTAAAAAAAAAAAAAAAAATGTCAGGAATAGTCAATACATCATGCCATTTCTTTGCAGTACTTAGAATTTCAGTGTAATGTTTGTGGCATAGTTTTAAATTTAGCTCTACTAGGAAATGTACTAAATGTTAAATCAGGGAAACAAAATCATGGACTTGGTATGTTCACAGAAGCATTATATTCTAAAAATAAGATGATCATAAATAATTTTGGGGGGCTGGAGCAGTGGCTCAGCAGTTGTAGCACTTGCCTAGCATGCACAGGGATGCAAGTTCGAACCCTAGCATCATGTACACAACAAACTGTTGGAGCAACAAAAGCCACATGAAAAACTAAATGAAGTTGATTCTCTCTCTCTCTCTCATTGTCCCCTTCTCTTTAAAAAATAATAATTTTTTAATAAATTGCAGTTCACTTTTTTAAACAATCAAGAGTATGCCTCCTTTACTCATAAATAAACCCAGTTGAAAGGAGATAAGAATGAATTAAATTTGAAAAGATTATGAATATGCATTAGTGATTGAAAATAATTCTAATTGGTCAAAGAATACTTAGAGTAAAATGATTTTCGGTAGATAAAAGCATGGAGAAGGTGATGCCAATAATAATAAGGAAAATGCAAGATAAAGCAAAAAGGCACCATTTTTTACCCACTAGAATTTTCAGAATGCCTCAATTCTGGCAAAACCAAGTGTTCTTAAGAATTAGCAGAATTCGGGGCTGGAGCAGTGGCTCAGTGATTACAGCACTTGCCTGGCATGTGCAGGTACGAGAGTTCAAACCCCAGCACCATGTACCCAACAGAGTCTTGGAGCAACAAAAGCCACATGAAAAATTGATTCTGTCTTTCTCTCTCCCTGTCTCTCTCTCTCTCTGTCCCTCTCTCTTTTAAAAAAAAAAAAGAAGAAGAAGAATTGATCACTGGGACATTCCTGATTGAAAAGACCACACTGAGGGCTTTTTGGAAGTATCTATAAAAGCAACAAACGCTTGTCCTATCCCTGAAAACTCTAGTTTTTATTCCAAAAGATGTGTTCAGGAAGAAATGTAATAGCTGTATCAGTAGAGGACCAGAAAAAAAATATTAGTCCATGTATGTTGTGGAATAGCAGTTGAGAGACGTGAGCCACATATGTGCAGACGTAGAAATTGCACCGTACAAAGTGGGATGAGAAAAGCGAGCTGCTGCATCAGACCTCTTAGAATTTTTTGAACAGCAGTTTTTATATTTGCACTTTTTTTAAAGAATCAATTTTATTTATTATTTTTTCATCTGGCCTTTGTTTCTCCATTACCTAGTTGTATACGAGGGGCTGGGGATTGAACCCGAGTCCTCGCGCATGCCAGGCAAGTACTGTAATCACTGAACTACCACTCCAGCCCCTATATTTGGATTTTTAAAAACGGTTCATATATGTGTGTATGAAAGTATTGGAGTAAGAATTAGAAGACACATACCAAATTCAGAGTCAAGTATAAACTTTGAAAAATAACTGGAAGCAAATGTATAAAAAATTTAACAAAGTCATTTATGGGGAGAATATGAATGATTTATATATTGTATAATTTTTAATAACAAGACAAAACTTATTACAAGGAAATAAAAAATCACTCCGAAAAATTCAGAAAATGTAACAACAAATAAGCACCAGTAAGCCACCATCAAAAGATATCTTCTGTTAATACTCTGATGTGTATTATGAATCCTTTCATAATTGTGTATTTTAATACACTACACAGTGGTTTTGTTTTTAAAGTATGGAATCATACTGAGTTTACCTTCCTTATTCACTCTTATTTTAAACCTCTTTACTAGTTAGTAAATATTGTTCTGATCCCAGCTGTTCTATCCATGTTTTCCTCTTTTACTTTTAATATCAAATATGTTCTCCACTTTTAAACATGCAGTAATTTATTTATTTATGCATTTAACAATTATATGGACTTACTGTGCCCCAGACATGGCACTGTGTACTTTATATACACTACCTCATTTACTCCTCAGCAACCCCATGAGGTAGATGCAGTTACCATCCAGTTCTACTGATGAAGAATCTGGAGTACGGAAAGGTCAAATAACTTGCCTCAGGTACTTTGGCTCCAGAGTGCAGTCCCTTAACCTTTGTACCATGTTGCTTCTCCAACTTATTCAATCCTTCAAACAATCCCAGTAGGTCCTTAACATCATGTAACAACTGTGCTTCCAGTGTCCTAATTTATTCACTCTTCCTCTCTCCTGGAGACCTCCCCTCTCTGTTCTCAGACCTCCAAAATCATTTTCCAAGAACAATCAGCTGAAGACCATTTTATTAAGAAAATTAGAAGCACCTGTTATAGCACCTGCCCACCTACCTGCATTTATACCAAGTTGTTTTTCACTAAAAATCAAAGCCAGCTGCTCCATTGTGGTCCAGATTCCATCCTCCTCTCATATTCAGAGATCTTTTTAGTAAATCTCCTACCTCTTATTCATCAACAGTTTTTCCTTTGCTACTAGATTCCTATAATGCACATCTGGCAGTTGTCCATCTAGGTAGAAGGTGTACTTGGTGGTTATTGTATTCTTTCAGCTTTCCTATTTCCTCAAAATTTTCATAATAAGTTGTCCATTTGTCCTCTTCTGCTGTCTGTCTCCTCATTGCTTTTCTTTCCTGTATCTTAAAGTCTCTTAAAAGAGTTGTTCATACTCTTTAATTTCTCTCCTCCCATTTTTTTCTTGGATCCCACTTCAGATTTTTGCCCCCTCCACTCCATGAAACATTTTAAATAAGATAGTTATTGATTGCTTCCATGCTGCTAGATCCAATGGTTAAATTCTCAGTCCTCAGTTTTTTTGATCTGTCAGAAACATAGGATACAAGATAATCACACCTTTTCATGAAACATGTTTTTTTTTTTAAGAGAGAGAGAGAGAATGAATCAGTTTTTTTAGTTTTTCACATGGCTTTCATTGCTCTGACACATTCAAGAACCAATATATATATACTTAGTTATCCAGGGCTAATGCCATATCATGGATGCCCTGCTTGGGTTCCCCATGTTGCTGTTTCCCCCAGAAGAACCCCTGAGTTAAATGGATATCTCGTGGAGGATAGAGATTTCCTTCTGAGATGATTCCCCCATATTCCCGCCCTCCAGTCTCCTAGGACTTCTTCCTACACCCTCCCCGCCTTGTCCCCCACCCTACGCCTCCAAGTATTCTAGGTAGTCATCTCCCTGTTGTGTTGAGAATCGTACAATTTGAAGTTATTGTTAGCTTAGCCGTCTAACATACTGCTTCCCCATGTATTCTAGCTTCCACAGATGAGAGAAACCATTCCGCCCTTGAGTCTCTGAGATTGGGAGACTTCACTTAGCATAATTCTTTCCATCTCCACCCATTTGATATCAAAAGCCATAATATCGTCTTCTCTAATGGCTGAGTAGTATTCCATTGTATATATGTACCAAAGTTTTTATATCCTCTCATCAAGTGAGGGGCATCTGGGTTGGTTCCATAGTCTAGCTATAGTAAATTGAGCTGCTATAAACATTGATGAAGCCACGTCACTATAATATGCTGATTCTAACTCTTTTGGGAAAATACCCAGGAGTGGGATAGCTGGGTTATTAGGTGGTTCCATCCTTAATTTTTTGAGGATTCTCCACACTGCTTTCCATAGTGGCTGAACCAGTTTGCAGTCCCACCAGCAGTGTAACAGTTCATGAAACGTTCTTAATTGTTTGGTTGATCATGTTCTTAATGTCTTGCTATTCAAAAACTGCATAGCATGTGCACTACTTGGAAACTTTCTAGAAATGCTGAATTTTAGTTACTGCCCCAAATACTGAATCAAAGTCTACAGTTTAACAAGATCCCCAAATGATTCATGTGGTTAATGAAGCTTGAAGAACATTACTTTAAAGCTTGTTCTCCTGATTGTCCCACTACTGTCTGTTCCTTAACATGTCTATTTGGCTGTCCAATGGGCATCTGACATTTAATACATGTAAAACTGAGCTGCTCATCTGTTTCCTCAAGTTCATTCTTCTGTTCATCTCAGCAAATGGCAGTTGTTCTTTCAGTTGTTTACAAGGGTTTTACTATTTTGTAGTGATCCATGAGTTCTCCCTTTTTTATCATACCACAGTAATCAGCTCTCATTGGCTCTATTTTTAAAGTATATCTTTTGTAAAAATCAGAAGCGGTTATAAATCCAGGCCCAGGTGTTCAAAAAAGGGAGGTCAGCCCTAAGAGCAGCTGAACAAAAACCTTTTTTTTTTTTTCAATAATACTTTTATTTATTTTTTTTCTTGATTGACTTATCTACTTTTATTTATATTTTTAAATGCTATTTTTCTATTGTTCATTTTGTTTAGTTATGTTTTGTTTTTTGTTTTTATTGCCTTTCCTCCATTCTTTTTTTTAATTTTTTTTATTTTGAGCAACCTTACAAGATTTTAACAAAATAATATAAAATGTGTATAAAATATGTATACATTCTGGATATTGCAATTAAAACCTTTTTATTGGGATTGGAGGCTCCCAGGCCAGGTTCACCAATCTGCCAGAGTGAGGACGGCTGGGAAAGTGGCACGTGGCCCTGGTACCCTGCCCCCATCCAGCTACACCAACCTAGCATCTTTCTCAATGTGTCTGTCACCCTGCTCTCCCTACCCTCTTCTGCTCCCTTTCTCAGATCATCTGTGCTCTGTCCTTCCAAGCCAACCTGCTTTCTTGCTCTTCTTTGAGTATGGGAGACACTGCCCACCTTAAAATTTGTCCTTTTACTGCATACTTTCTCCCTCACTTCCTTTGAGTCTACTGGAAATGTCCTTTGAAAAGAGGCCCTCTTTAGCCTAACATCACAGTCCCTTGCAGCTCAGTATTCCCTATCCTCTGTCCTGATCCCTCAACCTTTAAGTTAGCACCATGTAATGTATTCAGTGTTTTACTAATTTACCTTTTTTAATTTTCTGTCCTCCACGCTAAAGTATAAGCTCCTTAAGTATAGGGATTTTCAGCTTTATCTCCAAGACAGAGAAGAGTTGTTGTTTAGCGCATAGTGGCCTATCATTAAATGTGGTTTTTAAAAAAAATTTTTTAAACCCATCAAGATAAACATTATCACCTCCATATTTCAGATTAGCCATCC
>PVKS010018885.1:0-39293 GCA_004027875.1 Aplodontia rufa
TTGGTCTGTGTCTGAAGGGGCCTGG
Source organism: Aplodontia rufa (assembly GCA_004027875.1). NCBI lineage: Eukaryota > Metazoa > Chordata > Mammalia > Rodentia > Aplodontiidae > Aplodontia > Aplodontia rufa. Next base: position 26 of record PVKS010018885.1, read on the forward strand.
TGGTGTCTCCCTCAGAACCCTGCCTGGAAGGTGGGGAGCCCTGGAGAAGGTGGGGAGATGTGGGCCCTCACCCCATAGCAGTTGCCCACGTGTCTGGCAAGCCTGTAGGGCTGGTGTTGTCCTGAGGTCCTCCTGATGGGCCATGTCCCCGAGTGGCTTGGGGAGATGCTGGGCCCTGGGCAGGAGGGTTGGGAAGCCACTGGGGATGCAGGACTGGGACATATCTGTGTCAGGGCTGTAGACGGTACACAGGGCGCTGGTAGGGCTCCTGCCTCAGCGGGGGCCTCATGGCTTCCTGCAGGGGCCCGACTTGACGCAGCTGAGCTCAGGATCAGGAGTGGAAGGAGGGTGGCCAGCAGCTCCCTCATCAGCCCTCAGGCAGGACAGAGCCAGCACAGCCTCCCCAGGTCTTTGCTTCCCCATGGATTGTGCAGGACAATGCTTTCCTGCTATGCCTTTGGTGCCTCAGTCATGTGACCATTAGTTCAGTGATCCTGCTTCTTGACTCCATCCTGACCTGTCACCCCCTCGTCCCTCACCTCCTGCCTCCTGCTGAAAAGCCCTGTAATGGAGCCAACCCAGCAGGTACCAGGTGGAGCCCAAGGCAGCTGGGGCACTCTGGAAGGGGTAGGTCTGACACTTCAAGGACAGAGGGCAGGGAATGTCTCCCCACACTCCTGTCCCAGAATATTATGGCAGCGTCAGGACCTTGTATAAGAACAAGAAAGAAGGGAAAGTTTCAGTCATCTCAGAGTGGGAAGGATTTGCACAGCGTCTTGGCCACAGGGAAGAAAAAGTGTGGAAAAGAAATCTGACTAAAGGAGGAATTCATGTCAGAGCAGAAATCATTTAATAAACATTTGTGCTGCGGAGCTGATTCTTCCAGGGCACTGTTTGCGTGGATTTTCACTCATGAGAATCCGTGTCACCTCCACAGTGAGGGGACAGCAGTGTTGTCACCCCAGTCCTTCCCACTGTCCCTGATGGCCAGGCCTCCCCAGCTGCTAACTCCTGAGGTGTGTGTCCCAGCCTCGTGTCATGGGCATGTCCCACGAACAGGTTCACGGCGTGGGAACCTGGGACTGGCTCTGCCTGCTGTGGGGGACCTGTGAGATGCCCCCTGTTCTCCCATGTGCCGCTGCCTATCAGGTGCTGCCTGGCTCCCTCCTGCGAGCAGATTGCTCCTGGTCCCCAGGCAGCCCCCCAGTGCCGAGCACGAGGGCTGCACCCCATGCCCTACTTGCCTCACCTTTTCCGGGGGTCAGCTCAATAGATGAGTTTGGGGGACAGAAACATCCAGGCCATTGCACAGGCCCTCCAACTTTCACACCCTAACTTGACTTTGGCAAGACTGTCCCTGTATCTCCTTACTCTTAGTCCTCTGCCAGCCAACTCCAAACCTGTCCTGATGCCACTTCCCCACAGCTCCACAATGCCAGAGACACTGACGGATGGGACACCCCTTCCCCTACAGCCCGTCCTGGCTCACCATGTGGGTCACCTGCAGCTTCTTGGGCTGTCACCCCTCACTGAGTCCCAGCCACAAGTCCTCATGGCAGCTGGTCGCAGACGGATCTGACTCTATAGTCACAGCTCGGGTTTTGGTCCTGAGGACCATCCTGGTCTCCATGGTCTCTGTGTAGGCATCTTAGCAAGGACCCCTCACACACGACAGTACATCACTCAGCCACGATCCCAGGAAATGTCCGTAGCAGAGAAGTAGGCAGTCAGGGAGTGATGGGGGTCAATACATTGCTGTCTGGAAAATTCCATTGCGGGAACTGCATCTGCACCTGCGGGAAGCGGGAGCTGCTGCAGGTCAGCGTGTTCTGTTACCCTGTGCTGCGAGGAGCCAGTGCATCCAGAGCCCCGTTCCTGGGCTCCAGTCGGTGGACGCAGGGAACCGGAAGCTTATGGGTGAACGGGGAATGTGCTCCTTCTAAAGCCTCTTTGCACTCCTGGCTTAAACGAGGGTGAAACGATGCAGAGCGGGGTTGACACAGGGAACGCAGAATGGATGACCCCTGTGACACCAATAAGGCACGTTTGCTGCTGGGGGCTCCTGTTCTGTATTAGTGGCACTGTGCTGCTGAAGGGGGTGGTAGTCATCCAGGGTGAGCGCTGTGAACCCCAAAGCAGCCACCGCTACAGTCAGGTTTGGCCTCGCTGTGACCAAAGGCCGGGCAAGCACTATTTTACCCCCACAAAGATCTGTAAACCTGTCGGCTCAGGCACATGAGACACTTCATAAATTTTGCTTTCTTTTAAAACCTCCTTACCATCTCACATATCTTTAATAATAATTTTGTATTGTATTTCTTGATTATTTTGAGATCACAAAAATCTTTATAACAAAAACCTATCATTTGAACATGACTTTAAATGAGCTCAGGTTTAGCCTGGTGGGGAATCATGCTAACGTGGAGCAGGGTGAGAGACAGCCTTACGTCAGGCAAGGTGGGGCTCTTGACAAATGACACACATTCAGACCTACACAGGCTTCCCCATCGTCAGCCTTCCAGCAAATCACTCTCCTTAGTGCAGGTTACAATGAGATACTTCAGCACAAAACTTTCAGTGATATAAACAGATCCCAACCAAATTTCTTGTGTCAATAGGAGTCTGAAAAGAGATGATCACTGTGGTCCACTTCCGTTTGGAAGCATCGGCTTGGTAAAGTGCTCTCCTAAGTTTTACACCTCATAAGATGTTTGCACCTGAAGGGCGTGAGCACCAGTATTATACAAAGAAGGCTGTCACAATCATGCTGATGTCCTCGTATCAACCAAGTTTAACCTTTGAGGAAAAATTTACAATGTGGGTTTTTAAAAAAAATCATAGGTCTGCAAAACTGAAAAGAATCAAAGGATAACTTTAAATTTCTTTAGTTAGGAAACAGTATTGATGATCAGAAATAGACATTATCCGGTCTACAAATACATCTCAATTATATAACGATGAAATGTTTATGTAGTTAGAGCTAGCAGATATAAACCAGGCCTTAAAAACGGCAGTGTGACATTTGTATACAAGGTATAAAAGAGAGCATTTATTTGTTATTCTGCCTGTAGTCCTACATAAACTTCCATTCCACAGACTTAAATAACACTTCACCTCTATGTAGGTATGAACTGAATTGTAACAACCTAAAACAGTCATTTATTTAATCCATTATAAAGTATTATTTAAAGGACTTTAAAACAGGCACAGGCTTTAATTCCTTTAAGAGTTAGTTTTCCTGGGGCTGGAGCTGTGGCTCAGTGGTTAGGTGCTTGCCTTGCATGCGTGAGTACGTGAGTTCAAACCCCAACACCATGACACAGTGAAGTCTGGGTGCAACAAAGGCTATATGAAAAACTAAATAAAATTGATTCTCTCTCTTTCTCACTGTCCCTCTCTCTTTAAAAAAAAAAGACTTAGTTTTCCTAAGTTAATAAACTTATCACCAGTAATTATTTATTTTCATTTTTTTTTTGGAGAGAGAGAAAGAATCAATTTTATTTATTTTTTTCACGTGGTTTTGTTGCTCTGACACTTCCTTGTGTAGTGGTGCTGGGGTTCAAATCCACGTCCTTGTGCATGCCAGGCAATCTCCGTAACCACTGAGCCTCTGCTCCCATCCCAGGAATTATCTTGATAGATAAGAACAGATCAATGTCTTAAGAAACCCTTGTTAGGAGTTGGGGATTCAGCTCAGTGGCAGAGCGCTTGCCTAGCACGTGCAAGGCCCCGAGTTCGGTCCTCAGCCCTGGAAAAAAGAAAGAAAGAAAGAAAGAAACCCTTGTTAGGGCTGGAGCAGTGGCTCAGCAGTTGAGGTGCTTGCCTGGCATGCATGAGGACATGGGTTCAAACTCTAGCACCAGGTATACAATAAAGTGTCAGAGCAACGAAAGCCACATGAAAAGCTAAATAAAATTGATTCTCTCTCTCTCTCCCTGTCTCTCTTTCTCTATCACTATACCCCTCTTTAAAAGAAAAAAAAAGAAGCCCTTGTTAGAGCCATACATTAATATTTGACCTTAGTAGGAGCCTTAAACTTTAACTGATGGTGCCAATTATACAAAACTTAATCATACACAGTCATTTTAGATTTACCCTCCACAAACTTTCTGCAACTTACGTACTCACTCTATAGCTTGCTTACTTTACCACACAAAATACTTTTTCATCTGGTAACATTTTTCTCATTATAATTTTCATACAAAAGTATTTCCACATCTATAATTGTCTTATCTCTCTCTCTTCTTTTTTGACCCTTTTTAAAATATTTTTTTAAACAAAGAGGGGACAGTGAGAAAGAGAGAGAATTAATTATATTTAGTTTTTCAAGTGGCTTTTGTTGCTATGATACTTCGTTGTGTACGTGTACGCGGATTATTGAATCCGCGTCCTTATGCTTGACAGGCAAAAGCCACTGCTCCAGCCCTTTTGACCCTTTCTTAAATCTACATTTTGAAACAGTCCTCATAGAATTTCTGAATTTTCCCAATTACTCCTCTTAATAAAATCAAATACTTTATGCTATTTACAGTGCTTTAATTGAAACACAGCTGAAAACTTTTTTCCTCTTTGCATATAGAATTAACTCCTGTTAGAATTTTAACCTGGCTTTTAGTGAAGGCCCAGAAACAAAGCCATCTTAAACCCTCTTTTTTATTTACCAATTTATAAGAGCACATTTAATAACCCCAAAAGTCACTTTATAGAATTCAAGCCATGAGTATTTTCATTTATATTAGCTATTCATGTGTCAGCATTTTAATTTTGCAAATTAATTAGATGTCTCCTCTAACAGCACATTTATGAAAACCAATGCCATTTATGTTAAATCTAATCCACTCATTCTTAAAAGTTAATTCCGTAAAACCAATGCATCAGAGAGGCACACGGGTGAACGTGGATAGTCTCTCCTTCAGCCTCTTTGCACTCCTGGCTTAAACAAGGGTGAAATGAGGCAGTGCAGGGTTGTCACAGGGAATGCAGAATGTATGACACCGATGACAGAAAGGCTGGCAGGGGACAGACACGTTTGCTGCAGGGGGCTCCTGTTCTGTGTTAGTGGCACTGTGCTGCTGAAGGGGGGTGGTGAGTCCAGGGCGAGCGCTGTGAACCCCAAAGCAACCACCACTACAGTCAGCGCCTCGCTGTGACCAAAGGCTGGGCCAGCACAGCTCAAAGCAGGAGAAGGTCCTTTTGGCTCCCGGTTGCAGAGGTTCAGTCCGTGGTCGGTCTACCCCGTTGCTCTGGGAGGCAGACATGATGGCCTGAAATCAGAGCCTGTGGATCTGGTCCGACTCCTCTCCAGTGCCACCCTGAACCATAGCAGAGCCCCCTGGAGCCTCCACACCAGCATGCCCCCAGCCCCAGCTCCATCCTGGAGCCCCTGTCCAGTGGAGTCCCCTCCATGGCAGGGCTACAGCCACCTCCTCAGCTTCGGTACAGAGCTGGGCCTTGGGGTCCACTGGCCTGGGCTCAAACCCACAGACGGGCCCCTGGGTGACTTCTCAAAGCCTGTTCCCTGAATTGAAACTGGGTGGCTGGCTGTGCCCCATGAGTGTGTTCTGTGAGTAAAGTAAGCAGATGAAGGGGTCCCAAGTCTGGGCCAGGGGCACCCTGCCAGGACTGTCAGCAGGGAGGAGAGACACAGAGGCCAGTGACCCTGTATCCCCCATGCAAGGTGGAGCACGGTCACTTAGAGCTGAGTGGCTCGAGTGCTGGTGCAAGGGCACACATGCTGAGACCCCTGTCCAACCCCTATTAACACATTTGGGAATCTGAGGTAGCAGAGAGCCTGGGTCGTCCCGGGGCCTGAAGATGGGCTGAGTCCAGAGCAGGACAGGGTGTCCTGGCTCTGTGACTCCAGTGGATTTGGCCTGAGAGTGAAGCCCTAATTGCCACCTCTGTCCTCCACTCCCAGGTGTGACCCTTTGCTGTAGGATTTCCAAGGCCCAGCAACAAGTGGCCTGAAACACACACACATACACACATCCCTATACACACACTCACACAAACACACTCCCACACACTCATTCACACTCACACACACAAACACACACCCATAAACACACTCACATTACTATATACACACTCATATACACTGAAACACCTACACACGTACACACACACTCACACACACAAACACACATCTATATACACACACCCATACACACAAACACACATACTCTCATACACAAAAACACACCCACACACTCTCACAGACCTATACACATTAATGCACACCTATACACACATACACACACACTCACACACCTATAACACTCACACACACAAACACAGACATATACACACACTCTCTCATACCTTCTCACACACAAAACACACCTATGCAAGCACTCACACACTCATACAACACTCACAAAAACACACTCACACACTCTCACACACAAACACACACATGCTCTCACACATTCACATACACAAACAAATGCACATACTTATACACACACTCACACTCTCACACACACAGTTATACACATACTCATACCTATGCACAAAGATGCTCACACATACACACACCTATACAAACACACTCACACACATTCACACAACTATACACATACTCACACACCTATACACATGATTCACACACACACCTCTACACATTCTCACACTCACACACACTCACTCACCCATGGACACTCAGTTGCCAGGTGGGGTGTTGTAAGATTTATGTCTTTCTTTTCTGTCATAGTAGAAAATTGTGATACAGTGATACACTGCCTTCATTATTAGATCCCTTCCCCTTCAAGACAGCAACTCCCTGCCCTGGGCACACCCGCCTATTCCATGGACCCTCTTCCGGTACCCACCCATCCTCTTCCGCTGGCCTTTGCCTACACACTGCCTCTTCTGGGGACCCCTACTCTCCCAATCACAGGCTACTTCCTCTTTGCACCCCTCCGTCTTACTTTAGCCAGCTGCAGAGATTGTGCAATGAGCTCCTGCAATGGAGCAAAGGGTGGCGTCAGGTCAGGTTGGGGTTAAAAGCCCTCATTTCCTTGCTCTGGCGCATTCTTCTCTCGCCCTTCACCGAAGTACATTTTCTGCCTTGCTCACCCACACCCGACCACGTGTTTGATTTCACTTGTAACAGTTTGGCACCTGGTGTGGGGCTCTGCTTTCCCAAGGGGCAACGGTCCCCCGTCTTGTTGCAGTGTCCTCAAGGATGGAGAGTGACTACAACTCCCAAGGCCCTGGGAACCCAAGGGCGAAGGTGGATGAGCTGCGCAGGGAGGGGCACAGCCCACCAGAACCACAGAAAACAAATGATTTCGTGCACGAACCAACAGTGGAAAATCTTTCTCTTCAACTTGAGGGAGGAAAGGGATAGGTGCTGCCCTGGTGGTCGAACACCCTGTGGGGTTTGATCTCAGTGGGTCTGAGCCGTGTCTGGGACGCAGGGCAAGCCTGCCAACTCCGAATTCACAGCGCCAGCAACCCAGGAGGGTAAGGCAGAAACGGGAGTGTCCACTTGGGGAACTAAGGGGTTCTAACAGGCCTCCAGTACAGAAAAATATCTAGATTATTCTTCTTGGACTCCGAAACCCAAAATCATATCCCGGGAGAAAACGGGATAGGAAATAAAAATTCTGCTGCAGAAAAGCAGGATGCAGGCAGGGGGAAAGACACAGAAACCCCTTACATAGCCCTGCAGGCTACATGCTAAAATATTGGGAGGACAATCCTAAGACGAAAATGAGGGAAAAATCAAAGATGATAGAATGTTGTTGCTCTATTTGGACCCAAGAGCCTATCCTAAATCCGTCAATATACTCGCCAAGGTTTGGGGCAAATGAGGATTGGATATGACAATTATTAATAGAACATGCAACTGATAAAGACCCTAACAATTTGGAAGAAATAGAATATGCCCTCTGTTGGAAAGAAGTCCTCTTTCCTCCTCAGATCAGGAAAATAGAACAGAAGAAGAAAAATTAAATGGATGGGATCCCCTAAATTACCTCCCCCAACCGTCCATTTCTAATTCAGCTGAGGGGCAAAACCCATCCCCCAGGAATGTTCCAGTGAAGGGTGAGAGGGAACCGAAGCCAACTGCAGCTGCTTTTGTCCCTTCTCCGACCTCATACCCTTCCCTACCAAGATTAAAAAGAGACTAGAACAATGCAAACAGGATATTCAAAACTTTCCTTTTCCACAGGGAGAAAAGAAATGTGATTCTCTTTCCTCCCCCTTCACCTCTTACCTTCTTCGTGAGGTTCCTCTAGAAGCAGGGGCCATTGGATTTGTAAAAACCCCTCTCACTAGCTCAGAGGTGAGATAAAGCCAGATTTAAAACCCTTGTTAGAGGACCCACATGGGGTAGCTAAACAATTAGAACAGTTTCTTGGCCCTCAACTCTACACATGGTCTGAACTTATCCTTTAAGTATTTTATTCTCTAAAGAAGAAAGGGCAGGGATTACATGATCTGCAATGAAGACCTGGGAACGTGAGCACCCAGCTGGATCTGGAGCCCCACCAGCTGAGGTCAAATATCCAGTTGAAGAGCCACACTGGACTAATAACCATGAGGAACACAGGGGACATATGAGAGACCTCAGGGACTTAATTATAAAAGGAATTTAAAAAGGCAGTCCCTCGGTCCCAATATTTAGTCAAAGCTTTTAAAGCATGCCAAGGGAGAGATGGGGGGCCAACAGAATTTTTGAGTAGATTAGAGGAACAAATGAAGAAGTATTCTGGGTTAAATTCTAATGATGCGTTAGGGCAAGAAATGTTAAACGTACATTTTGTAACTAATATCTGGGCTAATATAATTAAGAAATTATAAAAACTAGAAGGTTGGACAACATCTGGAGGAATTGATAGAAGCTCAGAAGAAAATATATCAGGAGGGATGAAAAGAAACAGGAACAACATACAAATGTTTGCTCTCCACCACGGAACCAATAACTCAGCAAGATCTTAGCCTTAGAAACAGGGGACGGAGAGGATCTCAACAAGATACTCCAGGAGGCCACAAGCCAAGGAACCACAGAAGGGAGAAAGAAGGAGTGAATGCTATAAATGTGGGGAAGAGGGAACCTAGAAGGTTCTTAGGACTGATGAGATACTACAGATTGTGGATAGAATCTGATGCCCTTAGGACTGGAAAACTGTATCTTAATCTTTTAGATGCAGAGCCTGACCCAATCCTTTGGAAGCATGAGGAAGTTCAATCCCTAGATACTCTTAAGCCCTTATCACGGCTCCTGTGTTAACTTTACCCTCACTTGAAAAAATGTTCCATTTGTTTGTTATCGTAGATAAGGGAACAGCTCTAGGAGTTTTAACCCAGGACTATGCGGCGGGGTGGTGGTGGTGGTGGGACCTCTCACTCTACTGGACATTATTGCATGGATCTAATAGAATACCAGACCAAGGTCAGGCCAAGCCATAGAGAAATCCCCTTCTCAGCAGGCCTTAAGACCTTTATAGATGGATCTTCCTGGGTTGTTCAAGGGAAAAGGCATAATGGACATTCTGTAATAGATGGGATACAATAAAAAAATAATAGAATTGGGAAGTCTACCCAATGGGTGGCCTTCTCAGACCTGTGAATTATTTGCTCTAAACCAAGCCCTAAATTTTCTAAAGGGAAAAGAGGGAACAATTTACACAGACTCCAGGTAAGCCTTTGGAGTTGCCCACATTTTTGGAAAAATTTGGACTGAATGTGGCCTAATTAATAGTAGAGGAAGGGATTTAGTACACAAAGAATTAATTATTCAAATTCTACAAAGTTTTTGTTACCCAAAGGAATAACTTGTACAAGTACCAGGGCACCAACGGGGCCACGATATAGAGTCCCAAGCCAATAGACTAGTAGATGAAGCTGCTAAGAACGCTGCCCTACAATCAGAAGTCTCTATTTTCCATTTCACCCCTATTTTTATCTCCTCCCTTAGTTACTCCAATATTCATCCCACAGGAAGAAAAGCAATTAATAAAACTGGGAGCTTCTCGGACAGAGGGCTAATATCCAGAATATACAGGGAACTAAAAAAACTAAACTCCAAACTCACAAATAATCCAATCAATAAATGGGCTAAAGAACTCAAAAGAAACTTTTCTCCAGAGGAAGTCCAGAAAGCCCATAAATATATGAGAAAATGCTCTACCTCATTAGCTATAAGGGAAATGCAAATCAAAACTTCAATGAGATACCGCCTCACTCCTGTTAGAGTGGCAAAAATGAAGAATACAAACAACGACAGATGCTGGAGGGGCTGTGGGAAAAGAGGAAGGAACACTGTTACACCGCTAGTGGGACTGCAAACTGGTTCGGCCACTATGGAAAGCAGTGTGGAGAATCCTCAAAAATTAAAGATGGAACCACCTTATGATCCAGCTATCCCACTCCTGGGTATTTTCCCAGAAGAGTTAGAATCAGCATATTATAGTGATATGGCTTCATCAATGTTTATAGCAGCTCAATTTACTATAGCTAGACTATGGAACCAACCCAGATGCCCCTCACTCGATGAGTGGATACAAAAACTTTGGTACATATATACAATGGAATACTACTTGGCCATTAGAGAAGATGATATTATGGCTTTTGATATCAAATGGATGGAGATGGAAAGAATTATGCTAAGTGAAGTATTCCAATCTCAGAGATTCAAGGGCTGAATGGTATCTCTCATCTGTGGATGCTAGAATACATGGGGAAGCAGTATATTAGACAGCTAAGCTAACAATAACTTCAAATTGTATGATTCTCAATGCAATAGGGGGATGGCTCCCTAGGATACTTGGAGGCGTAGGGAGGGTGATGGGAGGGAGGGTGTATGAAGAACTCATAGGAGACTGGAGAGTGGGAATATGGGGGAACCATCCCAGAAGCTGATGTCATTCCTCCACGAGATACCCATTTAACGCATGAGTTCTTCTGGGGGAAACTACAACAGGTGAAACCCAAGGTGGTCATCCATGTTTTGGCATTACCCCTGGATAACAAAGTATATATACATTGATTACTGTTGGTTTGATAATGTTTCCCCCTCAATTGTATCTCTATATACTTCTAATAAAAAGCAAAACAAAACTGGGAGCTTCCAAGACTCCTGAGGGAAAATGGCTTCTACCTGATGGTAGGGGAATGATGCCCCATTTAGATAAGAGAACCCATTGGGGTCCACAGGCCATGTGCGATGCTATACTAAGAACACATGGATACATGGGAATTTATACGATCGCCAAGCAAGTAAATGAAGGCTGTATCACTTGTAGAAGGGTTAATAAACAGGCCTTAAGGAAACAGCCTCCAGGAGGGAGAAATCCTGGATTAAGATCCTTCCAAAGCATCAAACTGACTATACAGAGATGCCTCAAATAGGACGTTTAAAATATTTGCTAGTGATAGTAGACCATCCAACTAATTGGGTAGAAGCTATCCCCTTGCCAAGTGCTACTGCTAGCAATGTAACTAAGGTTTTACTGGAATTAATAATCCCTAGATTTCGCTTAATAGAAAATATAGACTCAGATAATGGAAGTCGTTTCACTGCCAATATTATTAAAGAACCTATGAAAATCTTTAGACATAAAATGGGAACATCACACTCCCTGGCAACCCCTTCCTCAGGTAAAGTGGAGAGAATGAACCAAACTTTAAAGAGGCAGATTACTAAACTGATGTTGGAAACAAAGCTCCCCTGGACTAGGTGTCTCCTCATCGCTCTCCTAAGAATTAGAACAGCTCCCTGAAAGGACATAAGCTTATCCCAATATGAATTGCTATATGGATTACCATATTTAGGTAAAACAATGAGGTTTCCCACCTTTGAAATGAAGGATCAATTTCTTAAAAATTATATATTAGGTCTTTCTTCTACCTTAACCTCTTTGAGACTACAGGGCCTCCTGGCACAGACACCAGCTCTGGAATTCCCTGCACACCCACATCAGCAGGGGGACCACGTCCTGATCTGGGTCTGGAAAGAAGATAAGCTGGATCCTGCTTGGGAAGGGCCTTATCAAGTCCTGCTCACCACTGAGACAGCTGTCTGGACAGCTGAACAAGGTTGGGCTCACTACACACACATGAAAGGGATCTCAACTTCTAATTGTGGGAATCAATTAATCTCATTCCAGCACCCAGACCCCACCAAACTGACTCTAAAAGGACTGTAATAATGCTTCTGATGATATTGGGAATTATGTCCTGTAAGCTGATTGTTGATGTAACTCAGACCATCTTTCCTCTGATTGTCAAGTCTAGTGTTTACCAGGTGCTCCCCTGTAAGAATTTACACAACCAAGAGCACTTTTCCAGGACAAATGAATATCATTGTCCAACATACTCTGGAGAAGTTAACCTCTGTGAACCTAATAATGATGTTATCAAGATTGTCTTGGAGACAAAAGATTTACAAAAAACACTTAAGATAGAAATTGGATATAATGAGGCAAATGCCCTGGTGAAAAGAATTAAATATTCTATTAGCACGCCCAATAAAAGTGACTTTTATGCTTGTGCAACAGGAAGGCAGATTGCTCAAGTGGTCCCATTCCCTCCTGACTGGACCTCAGATCCAATGAGCATGAGCTGCATGATACCCCTCTTTCAGGAAAAGACAGCTTGGGGAAATAACTCTTGGAAAACCCTATCACTGCTGTTCCCAGAAGCAGAGGTTCAAAAACAAGAGCCCCCAAAGATCACCCAACTTCCTTCCCTCAGAACCAATTACACCTCATGCCTCTCTAGGTGGGGGGAGCAATTGGCTTTCGTGGGAAATATATCTGGGTGCCAGGAAGCCATTTGAGGAGGTATCGAATTAAACTGCGCTTGCTATAGCCTGAGTCAGTATCTGGTGGTATTGTGGGGGTGCCTTGCTTGAAACTTTCCCTGCCAATTGCAGTGGAACCTGTACCTTGGTGTAATTGGCTGTCCCTTCCACCCTGACATTTCCTAGATCAAATCAATCCCAGTCCTCTGAAAAAGAAGAGAATCTCTCTTCCCATGGATCACTGGATCCCCATAAGTCAGCAATCAAAACTCAAATAACAACAAATTTTGAGTTCATTTCCCTTTGGTGGTCCGTGATTATGGATTACATTGAGGATAATTGTCAAAAAGTTATTAATTATGTAAGGGAAATTACCAAGGAGCTAAGCAAAGAAATAATCATACTTAGTATTTTCTTACTAATTATTGCAGTCAGGGCTGTAACCCTGACTAGATATATAGAGGATATTGTTCAGAGATTGACTGCTATCACTAAGCAACTTTCAGCTATAGGCCAAATGAATCCTCCTGCATCCTATGTAGTCAAAGACAAATGTCAAAAGTTGGTATCATATCGCGTCCCCTCTGTCCGCAGAGAAAACACGACACGCAGTTGAGAGACACACAGAGCAGCAAGCTTCTTTATTGAGTTCCTCTTATCTTCTCCTCTTTGACCGAACTCTCTCTCCCCGGAAATCCGCCCACATATATATAGCTCACAGCACACGTGACCAATAGATTCATATGCACCAATGGGCTTCTGACTTTTCCCTAAATGCCACGCAAGCGCACTACAGCCAGCTTCTACTTCCTCAAAGAACTGGGCGGCGCCCTAGCCTCAGGCGCCATCTTGGCATGGCGGATCCCGCTCTCGACAGTATCAGACTTTGAAGGCAAGAGTATATATGCATCATATAAGAGGGGGAATTATAAGATTTACGTCTTTCGTTTCTGTCACTTAGGAACACCTTCCTTTGATGAGGTCCTGTCTGCACCCTTGTTTCCACCCAGTCCAGTTCCTAACCCCAACCCCAACAAGGATGCTCAGGGACCTGGCTGGTCATGGAGGTGGCGGGACGGCTCCAGCAGCCATGGCTGCTCAACAGGCACCGCGGACCCGGCTTCTGCTCCCCTCCCATGTCCTGTCACAGCAGCCACTTGGGTCTGCACCTCCAGAGACCAGCCCTCCCTCCTCAACCACCCTTCTTGCCTGGGCCACCCTCCTGCTGCAGTCCTCATCCCTGGCCCCATCTGACTCCAAATAAAGTCTTTCAGTCCCACTTGGAGCTTGGTCTGTGTCTGAAGGAGCCTGGTGACGGCTCCCCAAGAGCCCTGCCAGGACGGGAAGTCATGGGGAAGATGGGGAGAAGTGGGCCCTGCTGGGGCCAAACATGGCTGTCCTGTGGTCCTCCTGATGGGTAGTGATTTGGGAAAATACTGGGCCCTGGGCAGGAGCATTCGGGAAGCCACTGGGGACACAGGACTTGGGCAACATCTACATCAGTGCTGCAGATGGTGCACAGGTCCCTGGCAGGGACTTCTTGGGATCCTGCAATCTGAGCTCAGTGGTAGGGGTTCAGGGAAAGTGGCCAGTACCCCACCTGTCATGTCTCCAGATCGAGAGCCAGGCACAGCCTCCCCAGGCCCATGCCCTCACACTGGTCCTCCCTGGGTCTGGGCTGATACTGGCCTACAAGGACAGAGTGGGCACAGGGAGGGAGGAGAGGCCCCACACCCCGAATGATAAATACAGTCCTCAGATCTTCAATTCCAACAGGACCCCACCTCCCAGAAGATGAGCCTGTAAAGTGTCCCTCTTTCTCTGAGAGGCTGTGGATGGCTCATGGCTGTGGCCATCAGCTCAGTGGCCCTGATGCCTGACCCCCACCCTGACCCACTGTCTTCCATTCATTCCTCTCCACACGGACTTTGGCAGGGGCCACTGGGTGGTCCTGCAATGGAGCCAACCTGGCAGGTGCGAGGTTAATAATGTTCCTGAATTATAAAACTTAAAATGAATAAAGTCAGCTGAGACACAAGCAGACACTAGAGGGAGCGCAGGAGCTGGCTGCCCGCCCACCCTGGATGGCTGTGTGCTGCTGGCTGTCCTCTGGACCTAGTGCAGAGCAGTCTGGAGCCAGAACTGTGGGGGACACAGGAGGTAGATTCCCAGAGATGAGGTGATGGGTAATTTATATTGCACATTTTAAACTTGCTAATTATTTATAATAACTACGTGAATCCTGGCTCCCGTGACAGGGCTTTCCTTGGACCAGTGACTTAACCTCCATGCAATGGAGGTGATAAGGTACCTGTGGTTGTACCTCTGGCCACACAATGATCTCATATTGTTGTGGTTGAGTCTCCACCTGCACCTAAAAGCTGTCCTGGGGATTGTTTATCTGCAAAAGAGACAGGATCAAAAAAAAAAAAAAAAAAAAAAAAAAAAGAGAGAGAGACAGGATCCCTTCCAGGGGCAGGATTCTCTGAGAAAGAGCTGGCAGCCACCAGTAGAACATTTCCAGCTCTGGCCATGGGGCTAAATCCCTGTGAGGAAAGGACTCCACCCTGGCTGGGAGACTTAGACTAGGATGTCCATGGCTGCATGTCTGTCTGTCTATCTGCCCGTCTGTATGCCTCTCTGTGTATCTTTTTTTTTTTTAAGAGAGAAGGACAGTGAGAGAGAGAGAGAGGGAGGAGAGCGAGAGAGAATCAATTTTTATTGAGTTTTTCAAATGACTTTTGTTGCTCTGACACTTAGTTGTGTACACAGTGCTGGGGTTTGAAACCGTGTACTTGCGCATGCCAGGCAAGCACCGTAACCACCGAGCCACCACTCCAGACCCTTCATTGCTCTTCATACACCACCGACCCTGCTCATCACTACCAGGAGGAAGAAGGAATGTCGGTGGTTGCGGAGTTTTCCTGCAAACACTCCCCTCTTGTAGGCGCGGAAGCCCTCAGTGCAGGAAGGTCTGTCTGGTGCCAGCAACGCTGCCCTTGAGGTCACTTGTGACTAGTCCAGGGCCAGAGCCACACAGGGCAGGACAGCAGGTAGGATCTTTGCCCCCATGTGACAGAGAGAGCTGACGTCTGCTGGATCTCCAGCAGAGTACTGGGCTCAGACTGGGAAGGCCTCCATCCATTTCATGTTTCTGGAAGTTTGTTTCCCTGGGTGTGGTTGGCAGAATAATGGCCCCATAGCTGCCCATGCTCTTGACTCAGAACCTGTAGAAATGTAAGGTTGTCTGGAGGAGGCAGGTTAAGGTTGCAGAGGGAATCAAGGACACCGGGTGCCCCCTTGTGGCGGGAGAGTGTCCCACACTATGCAGGGCAGCCAGGGCATGGGAGCGCTTGCAGGTGCGAGGGGGAGGGGAGAGGGCCAGAGTCAAAGCAGGTGCCACTGCGGAGCACAGTCAGATTGGAGCCAGCTGGACACTGAAGGCTGTGATGATGATGGATGGGGGCCAGGGGAGGAAGGCGGCCTCCCAGAGGTGGAGAGGCAGAGGGTGGATGTGCCCAGGCACCTCCAGAGGAGTCATACTGTGAGGACAACGTAACACAGGCCTGAGATAGTGCATGTGTAAGCTGCAGCCACCAGCTGTCAGGAAGGCACCACTGCCCAGTCAGGCCAAGGGAGCTGAGCCCTGGGTCAGCACTGTCTGTGCAGAAAGGGCCTGAATGTGGCCCTGCAGGAGGGTCCTCAGTCAGCCCCTCAGGATGGCAGGGGGCGGCTCTCTTCACAAGGGAGTTTTAACCCTGCCACTGATCCCCCATGAGAGCACAGTTGGGGCCTGAGGTGGGTGAGTGTGTGTGTGTGCGCGCGCGCATGCGCACACATGCACGAGTGCCTGCCTATGCACTCTGTATCAACATCTGAGTGCTGTGTCTATGTGTGTGCACATCTGTGCCTCTGTATGTCTGTGTGTCTATGTGTGTGTGCACATCTGTGTCTCTGTGTGTCTGGGTGTGTATCTGCCATTGTGCATTTTGGGTGTGCAGAAACACACTGGGGCTCAGCTCTCAGCTGCCTAAGGACAAGATGAACAGGCCAGGGAGCTTCTGTCTCCTGGTGGGAAGGGCGAGCTGTGTGTGTGTGTGTGTGTGTGCGCGCGCGTGCACACATTGGTATCTGGGAGTATTGGTGTGACTGTGTATGTGTTTGTGTGTGTATATCTGTTGGTATCTGTGAATATTAGTGTGAATGTGTGTGTGTGTTGGTATCTGTGAGTATTGGTGTGATTGTGTGTTTGTGTGTATATATCTGTTGGTATCTGTGAATATTGGTGTGTGTGTGTGTGTGTGTTGGTATCTGTGAGTATTGGTGTGACTGTGTGTGTTTGTGTGTGTATATCTGTTGGTGTCTGTATTGATGTGACAGCATGTGTGTGTGTGTGTGTGTGTGTGTGCGTGTGTGTCTGTGTCTGTGTGTGCGTGTTAGGAGCCCTGAAGGCTGACCCTGAAGAATGGCAGGGAGCCCCCACAGGGCCTGGGCTTTGGTTATCTCTGCTCTTATGCTGGATTCCTGGGATGTAAGCACTGAGCAGACCTAAAGCCCTCTTTGGGGAGACCAGTGTGACTCCAGCTACAGAGGCTCCTCCACACCTCTTCCTGACACCGACAGGAAGGCAGGGTGTACACACAGCAGCCCCCTCGGCCTGAGCTCACATGAGACCAGGAAGGGTGTCTGCATGATTCCACGACAAGTGTGCAGGGAGTTTGTGGAGGACAGCAGAGGGGAAGCATTGAAAGTCAGTCCCCACCCCACCAGCTGCAGCCAGGAAGAGTGGCGCTCCAACCACTCACTTCCCTTTTTTTGTTGTAGGGATAAATGAGGCGAGACGCCTGAGGGTTTTCTAGGAAGCATCTTTCTTTCTTTCTAGGAAGCAGGTTTAATTCAAGTGCAGCTCAACCCATGGAGAGTAAACTCAAATCCAGGCACAGATGAGACTGTTCGTGCATACATTTTCTTGGGGGAGTACAGACACACTTAGTGCTTATTACAGTTTGATTGTCCAATGGGTAAAGGCCACGCAGTAATTAGCTCATCGGTGAGAATGGGCACTGTACCTTTAAGCCAAAAAAAGTGAGGAAAGTTTAAAAAAAAAATTCCCTGTGACATTTTTGTAGCAGTTTTTTCCCTTTTCTCACTTCTCCCCCTTCTTGTTGACACAGGAAACCACAGGTGCTGCTACCTGGTTGTATCAGTGTTCTTTTATAAGAAATAGGTTAAAAGTCATAGTAGCATAATTTGGGTGAGGGTCTCAGGTCTCTTTCCTCATTTCCAATGTTTTCCTCTATCCTCTGATGCCTTGATTTAACCATATGGATTATAAATCAAATTGCATCATCATCTTCTTGGCATAAAGATTTAAATAATGTCACAATTTTGGCTGCAATTCTTCTTTTAACAGCCATTCCTATGGTTCAGCAAATAGTTCTAATACAAAGGAGAGCTAAGCTCGGAAGTGTCGAACGAGTTAGGAGCACAATTGCTATTATCCCAATCAGACTCTTGAGTCCACCGACTGTAGGAAACCAGCCTACAAATACAGTGCTGAGACCCCGTGCTGTGACCCCTTCCCAGGTCTGGACAGGCATATGGGCAAGTTTTTAATATTGCTGGCTGCGTTTTTTACTGTCTGTCTTTTATCGTCTATTTGGAGACAGCGATCTGAAGTGCTGATTTTTCCACAAACTCTTCCTTCTTCATTCAGCAGATACTCTAGTGCCAAGTGATTTTGATAAATAGCCGCTCACATCTGGGTGGCTGAAGTAGTTTGATTAATAATAATATCCAAAACAGCTTGTAACAGAATAATTCAGTGTAATATGTAGTCAGGAGTTCTGTAATCCCAATTGCCATCCTGTGCCCAAGTGGTTGGCCATAGGTAGCAATTATTCTTTGGGATAACCATTTATCTTCACTCCAAGTTTGTTGACCTTCTAGCCCACAGATCCAAAACAGCCCATCTGGTGCTTTCCAGTCAGACTGGACTGCGTTGTTCCAGAACTTATGGATCTCAGGGATGCCTGGAAAACAGCTGACCCAGATAGTGTAGGAGCAGTGCCGTTGAAAAGGGCTTGTTTCTTTTGAGACTTCTTGCATTTTATACCACACCAATTACAAGCCCATACAGATTGTCCAAAACCAAGGAGGTTTCTTTGGCCACCAGACACCAAAACATTATTCTATTACAAGGAATCTTGTCCACTCACAGAGTGTGCTGCTGTCCAAATATGACAATGAATTCTTTTCTAGGAACTTCTGAAGTGAGGATTCAGCTCTGGGGTCTCTCATCTTTTATATCAGCATGGATCTGATTCCATTGTAGCAGGGAATAAAAGATCCACGCTCATTCCTATCCAAGGCCATTCCTCACTCATGAGGGCTTCTTCACAGGCCCAACAATTTTTAACTCCAAGACATTTGGATATCCTTTCTGCCAAGTCTAGAAACAGATTCTTTCCCAAGAAGGGAAGGTCAACATTTGGGCTCAGACCTTCATATAATTTAGTAGCTAGGCTGGGACTTGTGGTGATGGGGACTGAGACAGTTACCTTTGAATCATTGTCCATTAATTTTTTTTTATCATGCTAGAGACTGAGAATCCAGTGGCCAGCAACACCAAGTTCCCTTGGTAGAGGGGGGAAGTCTTACCCTTGTACTGGGATTTAATTTGAGCCACATTAAATCTCTTCTTTTCCCAGAGACAAATGGTCACAGAATCATAACATTTCTTTGGTGGAGTAGGATCCAGATTCATCCTATGAGTTACATTTTTGGAATAAATCATTCTAACACACAGAGTACATGGTGGGTAAGAGTGAGGATCTAGCCATAGTGGCAGACAATTACACATGGTGACTACTGAAAGCCACACTAAGGGATCCATTAACATTTTTGTCAGCATAGGTTAAATTTTTAGATACTAAAACCGAATTAACACCACCATAGAATTCCTATGTAAGCCAGATAGAAAAGTGTAAATAAAACTTTGTTCCTGTAACAAAGACCAAAGGGGGGGGAATACACACACACACACACACACACACACACACACACACACATATATATATATAGTTAATTAGTTAGTTAGAAGCAGAGGGTGGCAATGCCTCTCAGTATAAGAACTGTCCTAAAAGATCAAGCAGTCCATATTTCCTGATAATCAGCCAGTTTCCTAGTGGCTAAGGCAGAGTTGTGGTTTCCTAAACTTCAGCCATAAACTGACCGACATCCAGTGTGGTCAGAACAGGGCTGTTGTCCTTGTGATCCTCAATCTTCCCTACGTTTCCGTCTTCTGGATGGTCCCCTCAAGGGGCAGCAGGACCTGGAGAACACTCTCAGTCTATGGCTGCAGGCTTGAGCCTATTTCTGCAACATCTACTGCAGTGGGGGCGGACAAATTACCAGTGAAAGGGTACCTCCAAAGAGGTTTTTTTTTTTTTTTTTTTAAAGAAAGAAGAACAGTGAAAGAGAGAGAGAGAGACAGAGAGAATCAATTTTTATTGAGTTTTTCACATGGCTTTCATTGCTCTGACACTTAGTTGTGTACGTGGTGCTGGGGTTTGAACCCACGTACTTGCGCACGCCGGGCAAGCACTATAACCGCAGAGCTGCTGCTCCAGCCCTCCAAAGAGGTTTTAAGGCTGGACGCTCCATTCCTTAACCCAGACGGAGCCTCTGGTTTAAGAGAATGAGCATCTGTAGTCAGACTTACTGGCAATATTTCTTTGAGTCTGTAAGGTTTGTCCTAGAGCCGGAAGAAGTTATGTCAGCATCAATTCTTCGATTTCTCTTAAGTCTTTCTGTAATCCCCTGATAAGAGGAGGGGGTCTCCCATAGATTACCCCATAGGGAGAGGACCCAGTCCTCCAATGGAAGTGGATCTAATCCTCAACAGTGCAATGGAGAGGACTGTGTCCCAATGTAAGAGAGATTCTTGACACATAATTGTGCCTTTAAAGTCCTGTTTATTTTCTCTACTTTACTGGACTTTGTGGCCTATAGGCAGTGTGTAACTTTCATCTGCTATTTCAACTCTTGGCTAATAACTATTACTTCTGCCACAAACGCTGGCCCATTGTCTGAGGCAGTGATTATTGGCATGCCAAACCTAGAGTAGCATTCCAGCTACCTCTTGAGCCTTTTTTTGTGGGGTTGGAAAGGCTTCTACCCAAGTAGAATAGGAGCATACAAAAACCAAAATATATTTATAGTCCCATACGCATGGCAGTTCAGTAAAGTCCACTTCCAGATCCTCAGAAGGGGCTCCCCCTATGTATTGAACTCATGGTGGAAGTCTTGGCCCTTGGCGTGGGTTGTTATGGGCACAAGTCTGACATTGTGCAGATTGCCCAGGAGATGCTTGTGAGCCAGGGGATGTAGAAACACTGACTGAAAATTGTATCAAGGGCTATCCACCCAAGGAGAATTCCCCTGTGAATCTCTCTACAAAGGCGGGGAATAGAGGCTCAGGCGTGGCTATTTGGCCATCAGAAAATCTCCACCACCCATCTGGGAGATAGTTTCCTTCCTCAGTCTCAAACCAAGTGACCTACGCTGGGAGTTCCCAGGATTCCTCTCTTTAAGGGAACATGGCAGAGGAGCAGCTGTAATATCTGACCACCTTCTTTGAGCTGCGAGTTACACCTCTCTGTCTGCTTTCCTGTTACCATAAGCAGCTAGTGTTTCCTCTCGGGTGTGCCTTGCAGCCCACAACTGCAGCATGGCAGCCACTCCTTTTGGTGCCCAGACCACGTTTACGAGATTAAGAAGTCCTTGGCTATATTTTATGTTTTTCCCTCCTGAATTAATTAGCCCCTTTTCCTTATATAAGGCCCTGTGAACAGGAACATCGGGTGTGTGTAAACATGGACACCGAGTCCTGCTGCCAATGGAAGTGCCCAAGTCAGAGCATCAGTTGTGCTTTTTGAGCCAAGGTGTTCTGTGGGAGGGGCTCAGCATCCACTGTCACGCCACAGAGTGACCCCTGCATATCTGGAGGGTGTACTCCATCTTCCATGTAGCTGCTCCCATCTGTAAAGTACTCAGGGTCTGGGAGGGGATGATCTGTTAGGTCTGTTCAACTGGAGAAAATTCACCCATGACCTCAACACAGTTATGGTCAGGTTGTCCGGCCTTGACGGGTGTCAGAGTTGCTGGGTTTAGAGTCCAGGCCACTTCAATGTGGACACATGGATTCTCACCTAATATTCTCTGGTGTGTAACCATTTTCACATTAGTCAGACAGTAATGTCCTTTGTACTGTAACAGTGTCAGCACAGAGTGTAGCCCCTGGACTGCCAGTTCCTGTCCCATCAGATGAGCTGCGGCTGGAAGGGCTCATAGGCAAGGTGGCCAGCCTTGAGCAACAGTGTCCAGTTGCTCAGAAAAATTAACTACGGGGTGGTGCCACGTCCCCAGCATCTGAGTTAGGACTCCTATTGCTATAGCAGAGCTTTCATGGATGTACAGACAGAACGGCTTTGTGGAGTCTGGGAGTTCCAGTCCAGGTGCCCTGGGGAGTGCTCGTCTAATGTCCTTGAGGCCTTTGCTGTGTTGGACCCCACATTAGAGGTTCTCATTCCCTCCCCCCCTTGTGGCTTCATAAAAGGGTTTTTCCATAACTGGGAAGTTGGGGATCCATATGGGGCAGAATCCAATAGCACCCAGGGACTCTTGTCTGGCAGCTGGTAGTGGAGGCTGGAATTCAGCAGATGGCTTGATCTCTTCAGGTCCTGGTTGCCATTGTCCCTGAGTCAGATAGAAACTAAGGTACTTAACTCTGTCCTGTCAGATTGGGGCTCTCTTCTTTGAGACTTTGAGGCTTGTTTTATGCGGGAGAGTGAGAAGCAGCCATGCTCCCTCCGTGCAGTCCTCTCAGGTTGCTTTAGCCAGCAGCAGATCATCCACGTATTGGAGCAGTGTACATTCACATTGTGTGTATGCGTGTGTGTGTGTGTGCACGTGTGTTTAAGAGAGAGGGACAGTGAGAGAGAAAGAGAAAAAAATTTTATTTAGCTTTTCATGTGGCTTTTGTTGCTCGAGACTTTGTTGTGTACGTGGTGCTGGGGTTTGAACTCGCGTACTCGCACACGCCGGGCATGCGCCTTCACTGCTGAGCCTCCGCTCCAGCTCATTTTTTTTTTTTTTTTGAGAGAGAGAGAGAGAATATCAATTTTATAAATAGCTTTTCATGTGACTTTCATTGCGCTGACACTCCATTGTGTACATGATGCTGGGGTTCGAACCCACATCCTCATGCATGCCAGGCAAGCACTGTAACAGCTGAGCTGCCACTCCAGCCCCCAACCACACTGTTTTAGTTGTTGTTGTTGCTTTTTATTAGATGAATATGTAGTTACAATTGAGGGGGAATCATTGTCAAACAATCAAAAACAAATGTATACATACATAGTTATCCAAGGCTGATGCCATGTCATGGATGCCCCCCTTGGGTTCCCCATGATTCTATGTTTCCCCCAGAATAACCCCTGAGTTAAATGGATATCTTGTGGAGGTCAGAGATCTCCTTCTGAGATGATTCCTCCATATTCCCATCCTCCAGTCTCCTAGATATCCTTCCCAAGCCCTCCCCCCACCCTGTCCCCCACCCTACACCTCCAGGTATCTTAGGCAATGATCCCCCTGTTTGCATAAAAATTCATACAATTTGAGGTTATTATTAGCTTAGCCGTATAACATACTGTTTCCAGATGTATTCTAGCTTCCACAAATGAGAGAAAACATTTGGCCCTTGAGTCTTTGAGATTGGGATACTTCACTTAGCATATTTTTTCCATCTCCATCCATTTGGCTGCAAAAGCCATAATATTGTTTTCTCTAACGGCCGAGTAGTATTCCATTGTATAAATGTACCAAAGTTTTTTAATCCACTCATCCAGTGAGGGGCATCTGGGTTGGTTCCATAGTCTAGCTATAGTAAATTGAGCTGCTAAAAACATTGATGAAGCCATATCACTATAATATGCTGATTCTCTTTGGGGAAAATACCCAGGAGTGGGATAGCTGGATCATAAGGTGGTTCCAGCCTTAATTTTTTAAGAATTCTCCACACTGCTTTCCACAGTGGCTGAACCAGTTTGCAGTCCCACCAGCAGTGTGACAGTGTTCCTCTTTTCCCACAGTCCCTCCAGCATCTGTTGTTGTTTGTATTCTTCATTTTTGCCACTTTAACAGGAGTGAGGTGGAATCTCATTGAAGTTTTGATTTGCATTTCTCTTATAGCTAATGATGCAGAGCATTTTCTCATATATTTATGGGCTTTCTGGACTTCCTCTGGTGAGAAGTTTCTTTTTAGGTCCGTAGCCCATTTATTGATTGGAGGTGTCTGAGGTGTAGCAGGCAAAGGTTTTCTCCCATTCTGTAGGTTTTCTCTTGATGCTCTTGACGAAATTTTTAGCTGTGCAAAAGCTTTTTAGTTTAATTGCATCCATTCGTTTATTCTTGACTTTACTGCTTGAGCCATGGGTGTTTTGTTAAGGAAGGCGCCGCCGACTCATGTGTCCTGTGGTGTTGACCCTACTTCTTTTTCTAGTAAATTTAAAGTTGCTGGGTTAATATCCAGATCTTTGCCAACCACATTGTTTTGATGGAAGCAAATCAGAGGCAAGTGCTGTCCCAAAGATGGTTGGTGAGTTTACAAAGCCTTGTGGCAGCCTGACCCAGGTTAGTTGTCCTTTGTTCCTGCTGACATTTTCCCATTGAAAGGCAAAGAGTGCTGACTTAGAGGTGCCAGTCAGAAGCAGAAGGTGGCACTTTTGAGATGCATGCATATGAAGTAGGCTGCCTCAGCAGGGAGCAGACTCAGCAGAGTATATGGGCTGGGGAATCACAGGATGTAAGGTGACAGTGGCCTGATCTGCTGCTCGCAAATCTTGGCCTGGCAAGTAGTCATCAGTCCCTTGCTTCTGGACAGGCAGGAATGGAGTACTCTACGTCGATTGTCAGGGCCTCATACACAACTAAGTGTCAGAAGGATTATAAAAATCAGATGAAAAAATAAATAAAATTGATTCTATCTATTTAAAAAAAAAACAATTATCTGGGCTCAGAGTTTCCCCCTAGGTCCTCCTGACCCACCGGTGGCACCTGGCAATCTGGCATGACAGGAACTCACGGGTCACTTCATGACCTGCTAAGTTGCAGCACCAGGGCACCAGGAAAGGCTGGCGAGCCTTGTTGCCGGTGGCTCCCTCGACTGTGGTCTGTTTCTTTGAAAGAGGGCCCCAAAGGGCCCCCATTCCCTCACCATGGAATGGAAGTCCCCAGTGTCCACCATAAGGTCCCATATGGCCTCTAAAGTCACTGGGGACCTAGTGGTATGGAGCACAGCCAGTCCTAGTCCTAATCGTAATTTTCCTTGGCTGTCAGACTAATAAAGTTCTTCTCAGAGGCATCCACAGGGACACCCATGTGTTCTTGGGGTTGTTTGTGGGGCTGGTATCGCCCTTGGATGCCTCGGTCCCTCTTATCCTGGTAAGGAATAGCTGTAGCCTGGTCATCTGCCTTTCATTGAGGGACTTTTCCAGTGGCCCTCTAGAAAGCAATAGACACATTGACATGGTCCCAACCTTGTTCCTGAGCAAGGTGGCTCTTTTATCCAGACGTGTCTTTGGCCCTACAGTTGGCCCTAATTTTAATTTCTGCCTTGGCCTCATCCTGATGGGACTCTCGCCCCCTTTGGATGATGCCTGGGTCTGCAGTGATGGCAGGGGCAAGGAGCTCTGTCTTCTTTTTTATCTTTTGTCTGCTTGCCTCTTGGCCTCCTGGTCTGCATTGATGAAAATCCAGCTTTCTTTCTCTACCAAGCTCACTGGCATTCTTCCCAGCAAAGGCCTGTAGTTTTTGTAGCTTTCTGTGTCTTCTTGGGCTTGTCCCACAAAGGCTGTATTGACCATTTGCTGGTTGTCTGGTACCTCAGGATCAAAAGTAGTTAGAGCCAAAAAGCCTCACATAGTCACCCATAGCACTGGCTAGGACTTTCATGGGACCTCTGCAGAACTTCTGGAACCTTGCTCCTATTTAGGGCCTTTCCCCTCCTTCCTTTAGGCCCCCTATGAGAGCTTCTTGCTACCTTTTTTCTTTTGGAGGTCTTCCTCCTTGTTTGGGTCCCACTTTGGGTCTGTGTCTGGAAACTGGGCTTGGGCATAAGCCTGGGCATTGCCCTGTGTGTCTGGAGAATGTGCCTCTAGCCACTTGAAAGCTGCCTGGGTCACCTCTCTGCATTCCTATTGAACACAGTCAAAACCAGCTGGCAGAGGCTGGAGCGGTGGCTTGGTAGTTACAGCACTTGCCTGGCATGCGCAAGGACCCAGGTTCAAACCCCAGTACCACATACACAACTAAGTGTTGGAGCAAGGAAAGCCACATGAAAAACTAAATGAAGTTGTTTCTCTCTCTCTCTCTCTCTGTCCCTCTCTCTTAAAAAAGAAAAAAAGCAACTGACAGAACCAACCCAGATGGGCTGGTGGTCTGCTTGACTAATAATCAACCACGGCCTGGGGCTTCTCTGATTGGAGGAAGCATGACTTTTCCAGTTTAGTCAGTGGTGGTGAAAGGCTGATACACAGATTGGTTGTCCTTCTCAGATGCTTTGTTCCTGATCAGCGTAGGCAGGTCCTCTACAGGGCATCTGGAGAGCCCTCATCTGGGTCATGGCTCTGATTTGGGGATGAGCTCCTGTTCTCCGGGGGAGTAGTCGTCTCTGGATCTGGAAGGAAAGAGTAACTAGTGTTGGGGGCCACCATCTGTTGCCTCTGGGGCTCAGGGGCTGAAGGGACAGGCTGTCACCTCAGTGGTCACAGCAGAGTATAATGGCGTATAAGGTGGCAGGTTATTGCTGGGCAAAACTGGCTTTTTCTTTTGTCTTTTCTTTGTCCAGTTTCTCCTGTTTATTTCCCTTCAGTTGGAATGTGAAAGCCACCATCACTCAGGCTGACATTAACTTGGACTGTCCTTCTTGACAGGATCTTAACCAAGGAGGTTGCTCTTGCAATACCTCTTGCCAGTAATCAATATAAGGAAGTTGGTCAGGGTGGTCAGGAGTTCCAATGACAATCTCAAAATCCTCAGCAATGACCTTGTTATCTAATGACCCTTCAGGTGGCCACGCCACATCAAAGGTTGGCCACTCTAATTTACAGAAGTACAGTTTCTGTCGGGTGAGTTTCACCCCAGTCACCACTAAAGCCTTACTCAAAGTTCCTTAACATACATTCCAAAGGACTCAGTTTACTGCAACCCCCCGTTCCAATCTGTACTCGCTTCATCCATCCCCAGCTGCTTTCCTCTTGGAAAATTAGATGTACTTGGCCATGGTGCATCCATATACACCCTTGACCAGGAGCTTCCACTGGGAGCTGCTGGTGGAATTCCACCTCAGACCTCCACGAGACACCAGGGACCTGCCAATCAGGAATCAACACACACGTCGGCCTTTCTGGTCAGACCCGGATCCTTCCATTATCCGTCTCGTTCACACTTTCATGCTCTTTCATGACATTGGCCAGAACAAAATTTCCATACCACCCCTATCTCAGAATTCCAGAATCCAGAAATCCGAAACCAGACGAGGAGTCCTGGCTTCAGCTGTGGTCACTGATCTTAAGCAGAGCCTACTTGGGGGTTCTCCCAGGTCCTTTTCAGCTCCAGTTCCTTTAGAGGGTGCTCAGGAACCCTTGTTCAGAGGGCACTCAGGGCCCCTTATTCAGAGGGTAATCTTTCTTCCACCTTGCAGCAAGAGGGTCACCACGAGTGGCCCCGGGTCCTACCTGTTCTGTCAACAGTGCTCCAAGTTCCCTGGTGCAGGCGTCTGTGCCGCGTGGGTGCTGTGGTGCTTCAGGGTTGTCAAGTGAGGTGCTCCGTTCATAGGCAAAGCAGTTTCCAAAGTGCAGACTAGAGGAAGTCTCGTCCTCCAACACGCCAGGCAAGTCAGGCTCCGGAGACGAGAGGCAGAAAGGCCATCTCTACCCTCACAAGACGCCCAGAACCGCCCAGAGATGCAGTCGGGACAAAGGAGGCAGGACATACGAGGGTTGCAGGAAGCAGGTTTAATTCAGCCGCATCTCAGCCGGGGATTTGTGCCTATGAGGACGAGCTGTAGCTGCACTAAACTGCTTGCTGGAAAACTCTCAGTGTCCTGCCTCCTTTGTCCCTGCGACCTCCTGAGGGTCAGAGCTCAGGCATCTGAGGCCTCCCCCTGTTCCTGCACAGGAACTTAGCAGCCAAGGGGTGTGGCTCAGAGCCCTCCAGGAGCTGCCTCCCTGAGAGAAGTCTATGATCTCAAGGGCCATTGGGGTCCTACCTGTGGTGGTGGCAGTGTGAGGGAGTCTGTTAAGGATCTCTCTGGCTCTTGTCTCCTCTTGCACATGGCCATCTTTCCAGGTCAGCCCCGTGTCTAGTCCCCTGCAGGGTGGCCAGCACAGGACCCAGACTCCACATAGCCCCAGGGCAAGGCCAGCTCATCAGATGCCTGTGCCAGGCCCCCTGCCCCATGATGGATGCTGGACCCTGGTTCTGGCCAGTACAGCCCTTTGTCTGGGAAGCTCTGTGGGCACAAGGGCACTCAGAGCCCCTCTGCTTAGGGGCAGGTCAGCTCCAGGTAGACAGCTGTGCTGGGCCGGGATCCCAGGGCAGGTGGGACTTGCACCTGCTCACACCTGCCAGGCACCCAGCTTATGGCCTTGGCTGGGCAGGGAACAGGGGTAAGGAGCCAGCATCATTGAAGAAGCCAGCGCCCACGATGGCCTGGCATACACACACCTCCCATACTGGTGAGTACATGGAACCCAGGGGATCTCCCTCCCCTGGAGACAACCACCATCCTCATCTGGGATGCAGGACAGACTGTTGGGGACCCAAGCAGTCTGGACTTGGGCCCCTTGTGTCCAGGAGAGGTGAGAAGATGCTGGCCCCCCTGGGTCATGGGTCTGGGAGGTGGGAGGTTTCTGCAGAGGGCCCACCCCCAACCGCTCTCCAAAGATTCTGGGCTGGGTTCATCCACAGAGGAGAAAGGAGACTGTGGTCCCAGTGGGCCCCTTTCAGGCAGCTCAGCACACCCCACTGATTAGGGAACTGTGCTCATGGCCTCAGAGTCCTGGGCAAGCCACCCCGGAGCTCTTCCCACTGCTGGGCAGCATGTTTCCAGCCAGGGCTGCCAAGAGGGGCCGGCTGTGGTCCCAACCCTGTAGCTGGGGGGTTCCCAGTGTCATGCTGACACTGTTCTGGTGGGCCCAAGGAGGCGGGCCACATGCCTGCATCCTGAAGGGTGATCTTGGCTCCCTTACTCCTGCCACCACCTCCAGGTAGTTGGGATCCCCAGAGCTAAGGTGACCCCCAGCCGTCCACAAGCTCTGTTCACCCCTGGGTGATAAATCTCTACTGTCACCCTCACAGCCCTCTCCCAGGTCACACCCACTCCCAGTCTGGGCTGCATGCTGGCACACGTAGAGAGCCCCCGTGGGACCTTGGCAGAGCCAGCTCCACCCCTGCAGCAGCCGCTCCGGCCCTTTGACTAGAGCACCCTCCATGAGAGGGCCCCTCGTCTTTGTCATCCACATCCCTGCTCATTGCCCTTCCCAGCAGGGGAGCCCACCCAGTGCGCCACAGACAGACAGAGGCATGGGGACTGCTGAAGCTCTTTATGGAGAAGCAGGAGGATGGGGAGGGGAGGGGAGGAGGGCAGTGGAGGAGCCTGCTGGGCCCAGGTGGGGCCTCCCTCCACGTCCTGCAGGCCAGAGGTTCTGGAGGTGCCTCGGAGCTGTGATGTCCCTGCCCTGGAAAGGAGGGGTCAGTGAGCCCAGAGGGGAGGGCAAGAGTGGACTGCAGCAGTGGGGCATGCTGGGATCTCCAGGGCTCCATCACGAAGTCAGAGCAGAGGGAGAAGGGATCTTCCTCCAGGTGGGAAGGGGGACAGATGACCTCAGGCCAGGGGATGGCAGAAGGAAAAGACAGGGATACTGTTTGGACTCTGGCTCTGCTCACCTGTTCAGGTGACCCTGGGCAAGTCTCTGAACCTTCAGCTCCTACATTACACAGCATGAGAGACCCAGGGATTCTGAAGTCCCCCAGACTATGCTGCCACATCTTTAAAGCAACTCATGGGGAAAACAGGGTCACCGTCACTGTGACCACTGAGGGGCAAGAGGTGCTGAGGGATTTCCCACCTCTGCAAGCATTCTGGGGGATTCGAGGAGAGGGACACTGTCTCCACCAGCAACCTGTCCCCAGGAGTGTTCACCAGGGCAGATTCCCTCACTGCCGGGGAATGACATCTGAGAGAAATCTGAACATAGTGCCTGAGAGCCGGGTGGCTCCAGGTGGGTAAAAGCCGGGATGGGTGTCTCCCAGGGAGTCCCATAAAATGACCTCCCAGGACTGGCACATTCTCAAATCCCCTGAAGCTGATCACTTACTCTAATGGCTCCCTCGAGAGCAGGCTTCTGTGGAAGAAAGAAAAACATGATTCAGAAGAGCCTGGGAATTCCATCAGGACGCCAGGGCCAGACCTTCGCCAGCACTTGCCACCACCCCACGAAGGACAGAGCTTGCTCCTGTGAAACGTCCTTGTCCCACTCTCCCACAGGCGCCTCCTTCCTACCCCTTTGCTTGGGGATGAAGATGCTCCCTGTTTTGAGGCCTTTGGATGCTGCAACCTTCTTAAAGTCCTCCAGGGCCTGCTGGTTGACTTCGGGCTTTCTGCCTGAGGGTGAAGGAGACAGGAGTGTGGGTGGCGGAGCTAGGGAGCTGCTGGTATCACCATCCCAGACTGACCAGTGCAGAGCTGGGGAGGGAAACCTCACCCACACGTGGGGCTTGACCAGGAGGCCTGGGGCTGGGGCAGAGCCTGGCCGGGAGGGAAGGACCAGGGGGCACCCAGGGTAGTCGACCTAGGAGGCACAGAGCCGTTCTCCCTGCAGCCCACCTGAGCCTCTCCCTGGGCAGGACGGGCAGTGCAGGACCAACCCCACCCTGGGGAAGGCACGAGTCTCCCAGGCTCAGCCACCACCCTGCCTGCATTCTCACGCACCTGCTGTGGGGGAACTCGGGGGTCTCCTGGCCTTATCTTCAGGCCAGATTTGCACTGATACCCAGTCTGGTCCAAGTTGGACTTCCCACTCAGACTCCCAATCCATGTACCCTCTCCTAACCCCCTAGGTGCCCATGGATGACACTGCTAGGTTTGTCCCCATGAGTCCTTGATTCATCCTGTGACATTCATGACATCGATGGCCCTGTGCCTACAGCAGCTCCTCCTTCCCACCTTCCCATGAAAGGGACCTGGGGCGATCCCGAATCCTGAGCTCTGAGGTAGGAATAGGGCCTCCTTCAGGAAAACCCATCATAAGGACATGGTACTTGGGTCCTTGGATCCTGGTGACCTCTCCAGGGGAGTGGGCAGGAGCTAAGGGAGAAAGTTGAAGAACCAAGGCTGGCGCCTCCAGCCTCCCTGACTCACCCACGAGTTTTGCCATTCGGATCTGTAGCCCGTGTATCTCGCCTTCACAGTAGAGAATGTAGTGGCCCTTCACCTGGGACTTAATGATGTGAACCACACGCTTGCCCCCATCTGCAGAGGGTGAGAAATAGGAAGTCTGATGGTCCATTTTCAGAATGGAGTCACTTAAGTTTTACATATAAAAGGAAGCCATCTAATATCAGTTACAATGGGGTCAGAGATAATCCGTTTTTAAATTCCCCAACAGGTACAGGTATGCAATTACATTTGTAACTCTTTTTTCTGTGCTGGCCCCAATTTTATACTAGCCATTCATGCAGATACCCCTGCGCTCCTCCAATCAGAGCGAAGGGTGGGATTGTGTCAGGTTGGATATATAAGCAGGTGGACTGCCCACCCATGTGTGCTAGCAGACTTTACTTCTGCAGAAGTAGAATCTACCTTGCTCACCTACTTCTGGGCACACATTTGATAGTCTTATGGCCCTTCAGAATTTCCAATAATTTTATTTATAACAATTTGGCACCCCACATGGGGCTCCATAAGTTGTCTGAGGGGTTGTGTCAGTTATGACCCCCTGCTTAGAGGAGATGCATCCCACTGCCTTCTTGTGGAGGAGGAAACTGAGATCTCTCAGACTGATGAAGGATCCGAGATCTGAGGTGGATCAGAAGGGGATCGGCAATGCAGAGAGAGGGCCCAAGCAAGTACCCTGATGACCAGATAAATTTGTGCACAGACCTGTGGTAGGAAAATCTTGGGTTTAAGAGATTTGTGTTGCCTTGATGGTTGTGACATCCCAGAGGTTGTGTGAGTGTGCCTGAGATGTGTCTGTAACACAAAGCGAGTGCACAAACTCCTGATCCACAGTGCTGGTGGCCCGGGAGGGGAGCTAGCTGGAAAATGAAAAGAGGTAGTGGCTGGGGGAGGGACATAAGAAACCTCCATTCAGGAGGGAAGATACAAGCTACACCTCTCTTGGGACTCAGGAACACACGTCCGTACCTGGGGTTGAGGGGATGGGGAACGGGATGGAACTAAAAGTTCTACTCTAGAGAAAGAGGATGCCAGCAGGGGAAAAAAACTGAAATTCCCCAGAAAGTTCGCTGGACTACATATTAATATATTGGAAAGATAATCCTAGGACAAAAATGAAAGATAAACCAAAGATAATAAAATACCGCTATTTTATTTGGATTCAGGAACTTATTATATTACCATTAGTATTCTATGTCATGCAAAAGACATCTGTGGGAGATTATTTTGGCTTCTGAAATTCTAAATCCAGCTCAAGAGCTCATATCTGTAGGCCCTAAGTTTCAGCTAAAACTCTTAAAAAGGTGATGCAAAGGATGGGCCCTATTTGTAGTCATTATTTATGTGCAGTTTTAAGAAATGAGTTTTATTGTCGTTGTGTCTTGTTTTTTGTTTTTGTTTTCGGCTCACAGGAATCAGCCCTAAAGTCTAAAATCCTTCATTCTTAATGTCAGGGAGTCAAGAAGAAATAACTTAGCCTAGAGTGGGAAACAGTTAATCTCATGTCCACTTAATTAAGGAGGGAGAGGAAAAAAATGCCAGTTTTGAAATAAGCTGCGACTGGGGCTGGAGCAGTGGCTCAGGGGTTATGGCACTTGCTTGGCATGCACAAGGATGTGAATTCAAACCCCGGCACCACGTATACAAGGAAGTGGCAGAGAAACACAGGCCACATGAAAAACTAAATAAAATTGATTCTCTTTCTGTCTCTCACACTGTCCACCTCTCTTTAAAAAAAACTAAGCTGCAATTGGCAGAACAATGAGGATTATATACAAACTTGGGAGCTCAAGCTCAAGTTGCTTAAATTCCAGGTTTAACATAACTGGGATTAATTTCAAAGTTCTGTTGACTATAGTCAGCAGTTGGTAAAACTTATTTTAGGATTTTTCTTTTGTAAGGTTAACCTTTAATGTGCTAATTCTCTATGTTTAGAAGCAACAATGGCTCCTTATAACATCAATCTGATCTTATCTATCAAGATATTGTGTGTGTGTGTGTGTGTGTGTGTGGTTTTATTAGTTAGGGAAGCTAAGTCTTAAAGGGCTTAGGATTTGTACCAGTTTTAAAGTCTTAAATAATTACTTTGTAACTGGTTAAATTTTTTTTATTAAACAAAGCTGTGGTTTTAGGTTATAGAAATGTTGTTGACGGTCTAAATATATGTAAATTGATATATTTAAACATCTAAGAAATGTTTGTATAAGCCTTGTCTCAGTGTTAGGTAAAAGTATGTAAAATGAAAGCTTATGTAGGTTTACTAGCAAGATAACCAATAGGTGCTCTTTTATACATTGCATCATTAATTGTTTCTTGAAGAGACTTAAGGCTATTCTTTGATGTTTGCTAGTACTACTAACACATGCAGACCTGTGATTATTGTTACTGTACACTGTGGAATCTAAATTTTCCTTCAAAAGTTAAACTTGGTTAATATAAGGACATCAGTGTAATTGTGATAGCATTACTGGCTTCTTTGTATACTAGGTGTGCTCATGCCCTTCAGATATAAAAATCTTTTGAGGTATAAAACTTAGGATAGCACTTTATCAAGTTGGTGTTTCCAAACTAAAGTTGTCTACAGTGATCATCTCTTTTCGGACTCTTATAGAAACAACAAATTTGGTTGGGATCTATTTATGTCATTTAAAGATTTATGATTAGATATCCCAATAATACCTGTACTAAGGAGAGGCTGATTTGCTTGAAAGCTGACAGTGGAGAAACCTGTGTAGGTCTGAATGTTGTGTTATTTGTCAAGAGCCCCACCTTGTCTGACATAAGGCTCTGCCTCTCACCCTGCTCCACCTTAGGATGATTCCCAACCAGGCTAAACCTGAGCTCATTTAAAGTTGCCTTCAAAGGACAGATTTTTGTTATATTTCTGTGATCTCAAAATAATCAAGACACATAACACAAAATTATTTTTAAAGATATGTAAGATTGTAAGGAAGTTTTAAAAGAAAGTAAAATTTATAAAGGGTCTTATGTGACTGAGCTGATAGATTTATGGATCTTTCTGGAGGCAAAATGGACACCAAAGACACGTTAATGTTGTTATAGAAATTATGTTTTCCTTTTTTGTTCCGAAGCCATTTGGTCTTATTAATTTCATTTTGTATTTTCCTTTTAAAACTTTATAACTGTTGCCTGATAATGTCTTACAGATGTACTACTTCTAATAGACCTGAGTTAATCCATCACCTACAGGAGAGATGGAATATAATGCTAATATAATGCTAATGTAATGTTAATTTCTAGTACTAATAATTAAATGAAATGGGTAAAAACTGTAAAACTATAAAACTGTACACATTAAAGTTAAAACCCAGTACTCCTACTTCAATAATTAGTGAAACTGACCTGCTGGATGTTTAAAACCAAAACTTGGAGATTAAAGTTAGTGAGATAAAATGGCCAAGGAAAAATGGCCAATACTTTGGCCATTGTGCTGTAAAGTTAGCCAGGATCCAGAGAACAGAAGGCCCTGCACTTGTGTCATCCAAACTCCTGAACAGAGGGTTCATGAGGACCCTAGAGAACAGAAAAGCCAACCAGTGTACATGCTGCAAATAGTAGGGTCATTGGAAAGGGAGATGTCCCCTAATGCTTCTCAGAGAAGCCACATGTGGTCAGCAAAACCCTGACCCATCCTGGCAGAAGGCATTAATTGAAGCAACAAGAGGAGCTAAAGGGCTTACAAGTTCCTAGGAGTGACCCCTGAGGAATCCTGACTGACTCTGATAGTACATTTCAACTAGGTCAGTTTTGATCATCTTGGTCTTAAACACCTGCAAGGACAGTTATAAACAAAGCATGGTCATACCTAGACACTTAAAAAACAATGTTTTTAAAAATATAATTGAAGAGGTACAATTGTATTGGCCCTATCAAGTGTATATAAAACTGGAAGCTATAAAGAAAAGTTTCCTAGAGAGCAGAGCTTAATACACAAATGTGTTCTGAATCAATTCAAGACCTATCTGTGTCCTTTTTATTCCAAGGCCTATTTGTGTCCTTTTTATTTTGGTACAATTAAAATGAACTGCTATTCAGGCTCCCCCTTCTAGAGTTTGCAATACTGTTCCCAGATTGACCGCTTGATTCTAAGCAAGATCCGGAAAGCAGACAAGATTTAGCTGAGCTGGAATGGACCTTAAAAACTGTTCCTGATCACTGAAATGGCTATCTGAACTCCTAAAAAGGAGAAAGCTCATTTTCATGGCTGATTTTCACCTCAGAAAGTTAATATAGCTAGGATGGATGGCAATACCAAAGGGTATAATGAAAATGGTACCCAAAGGTATAAAAAGAAAAAGGGGGATTTGTGAGAAATAGAAAATGTGATGGTCCATTTTCAGAATGTAGTAACTGAAGTTTTACATGTAAAAGGAAGCCATCATATGTCAGAGCCATGTGGTCAGAAATAAGCCATTTTTAAATTCCCTAACAAATATTCCATTACCCTTTTCTCTACCCGCCCCAATGTTATATTAGCCAATCATGCAGATTGTACCCCTGAGCTCCTCCAATCAGAGTGAAGGGCAGGGTTGCATCAGGTTGGAGATGTAAATAGGCAGATTGCCCACCCAAGTGTGCTTGCTCATTACATATCCTTTGTGTGTGCACCGTTCTGCAAATGTAACATCTGCCTGACTTGCTCACCCAATTCTGGGCATGTGTTTGTCTTAAGGCACCTTGGAATTTTTAATAATTTTATTTCTAACAAGAGGGACAGTGTATATGTCCTGGTAAACCCAGATCCTTCAGTGAAGAACCGATTTGGGCTGACTCTCTGCCCAGGAACACCCCAAACAAGAGTACTCCCCCTCCCAGCTGTCCCAGGTTCCCTAACCCAGGTTCCCTAACAGGCCTGAGCCCCAGGCCTTGGTGTCCCCACTTCCCTTGAACCCAAAGCACCTGAGATGGTCATGTCCCAAACCAGTGAGTCAGAGGGAGGTTTGGGTCATGAAATTTGCTGAGGTTGGACCTGGGGGAGTTCAGTTCCCTCTACTGGCCAAGTACAACCCTGGTCCTGACCAATGCCTGGGACTCAGCTGTGGCCAAAGGGAAAGCCCTGGACAGTTTGTCCCTCCTGGGGACTGATCCACCACACCTCTATGGCACTTGGTGTCAGGTGTTTGAGTCTTCAAGGCAAATTCTCAGATGGGAGTGGAAGGCAGGCATACAGTAGGGTCAGAAAGGAGAGAATGACCTGAGAAGGTGCCAGCTGACCCACTGTGCCCATGGGCATCTGGAAGCTGCCCTGGACGTGCCCCAGGACTCACAGGCTATGTATTTGTCTGGTTCGTCTGTCTTCGCTAATGTGGTGCTTATCTCCCGACACTGACCTCTGATCCTGGAA
Source organism: Aplodontia rufa (assembly GCA_004027875.1). Taxonomy (NCBI): domain Eukaryota; kingdom Metazoa; phylum Chordata; class Mammalia; order Rodentia; family Aplodontiidae; genus Aplodontia; species Aplodontia rufa. Next base: position 36,665 of record PVKS010018885.1, read on the forward strand.
AACAGAAGCTCTGTGGGCAACACTGCCCTGCTCAGAGCAGCCACGTGCATGGCCTGGCAGGTGGGTTGCAGGCAGGCCCAGGGAGCAGCAGGTCTCTCCCCATCTCAAGCCCAGGCACCAGCTGGGCCCTCTGTGTCCCACAAGCATCTCTTTGGGCCCACATTGACCAGAGCTCTGTGTCTTGGCACCTTCTGGATGCCCCCTGGCCCACCCTCACCCTCTGCCAGAGGGATCCCGGGTGCCTGGTCTGCAGGCATCACCTGCTGCTGTGGGCAGCACCCTACCTTCCCCCTACCCGGGGCCTTTCCAGCTAGCCCTCTGCCTTTGAGACATCCAGGGGCCAGCACCACTCCCAATGTCACCTAGCCAGTGGCAGAAAGCATGGTAGGGGCTTTAGGGGAAAGAAAGCAACTACAGGGGCATCACCAGGGTGAGGGGCTGCCTGAGTGTTGATTTCCAGGCCAGAACTTGGACACACCTGTGCTGGTTATGTGGAAGGCCCAAGGTGGGAGCCACAGGGGGATGAGATGAGAAGCTTAAATGTGAGCTGCACAGATCTGAGCCATGCAGGGGTGAAGTAACACAGGTAAGAGATGGATGGGTGTGATCCACACAGGTGGGAATACTACAGGTGTGGGCCACACAGGTGGGACTAGACACAGGCGTGGACCTCACAGGTGGGACTAGACTAGGCGTGGACCTCACAGGTGGGAATAGACACAAGTGTGGAAATCACAGGTGGGAATAGATACAGGTGTGGACCTCACAGGTGGGAATAGAACAGGTGTGGACCTCACAGGTGGGAGGCACACAGAGAATTCAAAGGTGCATGTAGGTTGCCTGCCAGGCCCTCTCCCTGGTGTTTTCCACCCCCTCTTGGTCATTCTGCAAGCCCCATCCATGTGTGTCTCCAAGACAGGAATTTGCCAGGAGGATTCTAAATCCAGAGGCCTTGAGGCGCAGCCTGCAGCTCTAATGGGGACTGGGAGTGAAACACCTGTCCCCCGAGGGGCCTGCAGGGCAGACAGAGGTTCCCATCAGGGGAGGAGGTGGCCTCTGCCCTCATGACCGTGAGCTGCCTTGTGCACAGTGGCCTGGAAAGCTCCAGGTGCTGAGTGTCGCAGGGCTGAGAAGGGCTTCCCAGCATGGTCTGTGCCCCACCCAGCCCCTGGCTCTCCTGGGTGGGGAAATGGGGGCCATGGGGCCGGGTGGCACTCACGGAATGGTGAACTTGATCTCCAGGCTGCCCTCATGTAGGGTTTTGACGGTTATAGGGGTCACAGACAGAAAATCCAGCTTTGTCCAGGGTATCTCCTTGTCTGCCGCTGTGGCCTTCATGTACCATGTGCCTGACGACTGGAGGAGGCACCTGTCCATCAGGACTCAGGCCCACCCCCTCCAGGCCCTCTCCCTCCTCTTGTCTGCTGCCCCCAGACTCCAAGGGCTGGAGACCTGGAAATTTCCCCAACCTCCACTCCACCAGAACTTTACCCACCATTCCCCACCAGGCCATCTGAGAGCCAGATCTCAGTGACACAGCTTGGCCAGGACCACAGGGACTCACTCCCAGGGGAAGTGAAGGATGCCACACCCAGCTTTCTCCCAGCCCTCTGCAGCCCTGGGCCCATCTGGCCCAGATTCCTCTGCTCTGAGCCTAAAAGGAGGGCCTCCTTGGATTGGGGATGGATGGGGTCTGCAACCAGCAGTCTCGGCCATCCCTGCTCCCCCCAGGACCCCACCCAGCTGAGCCTCACATTCTGGTTTTCCTCATCTGAAGATGAAGGTGTCTGAGCCCACAGGGCAACAATGAGGCAGAAGCCCAAGGTCAGGAGCAGGGTTTTCATCGCTGGGGTCTGTGCTCACAGCTGCTGGACAGGTCACTCTCGGGGGCTGGAGAAGCTGTGGTGCTTCCTCTCTCACTGCCCTTTATACTGCTTGGGGCAGGACCCCTGGGGAGTTTGGCACCGAGGACAGACCAGTCGTTTCCTAGCCATTGACCATGGCTGGTTCTGCAGCTGACCAGATAAGATGTCGTTATTGTTGGAAGTTGCTGAATAACAGTGTCAAATCCCAGAGCATCACCAGGACAGGGTGGCTGTCCAGATTGCAGATTCTATCTGGCAGGGAAATGAGTCTGGGTGGAGGTGTGCAGCCTGCCCCACCTGTGTGCAGAGCCCTGAGGGTGTGTGGTGGCAGTGGACCCCTCGGGACTCCCCTTATGGGCACTCAGCTGGCCAACATGCTTGCTGTCATGGAGGACACAGGTGAGACCCAAGAGGCCTGGGCTCTGGTGACCTTCATGCATTCCAGGGCAGATCACTTAGCCTCAGATTCATCTTGTAAAAAGGGGGACCCTAGCCAGGTGCAGTGGCACACACCTTTAATCCCAGCTACTGGGGAGGCTGAGGCAGGAGGATCTCAAGTTCAAGACCAGTCTGGGCAACTAAGCCAGATTCTGTCTTAAAATAAAAATTGAAAAAGGATTGGGGTTATAGCTCAATGGTAGAGCACCCCTGAATTCAATCCACAACACAGAAGGAGGAGGAGTAGAAGGAGGAGGAGGAGAAGGAGGAGGAGGAGGAGAAGAAGGAGGAGGAGGAGGAAGAGGAGGAGGAGGAGGAGGAGAAAA